>JAQBSW010001772.1:0-122453 GCA_029291075.1 Eudiplozoon nipponicum
GAAACAGCTGTTGAAAAATCCTTAGGTCCAATTTGGAATACTGCACTAGCTAGTGGAAGAAAAAGGCGATTGCATGAATTGGTAACTGAAGCTAGCTCCAGTAAAAGATTAAGAACATCAGATTAAGATTGACTAATTAGTGGGCTTTTATTCAACAAATGAATAAACAATTATTATGAATATAGTCTTCAAAATTTCATCTCTAACTGTTCATTTGATTTTAAAACAAATAGTGACTTCAACCTTAATTTTCTGTTTTACACCCCCACCCTACCCATTGGAAATATTCTAATAATACAATAGTTATAAGTAATAATTTGTCTGACGCGTGCAAAGGGTAAATTAATGTCTATTGACTGCAGTTTCATTTAGATGTACGTACATGTGTATCAAAATAAAATAATTTAACCAAGTTTTTTAGTTATGCATACACATACACATGGACATGCGTGGCGTGCGCCAATAACTGTTATTAACTTCTCTATCTTGAGTACAACCTAGTGGTTTGAATTGTAATTTAACATGTGCAATAGTCTTTCGGACTTCTGGTTTAATCACTCATGGCATGTTTTTATGACGAGTGTTTCTGAATTATGGGTCTCCCCCATCTCAGTTACGTCATTTACACTGAGTGTGTTAAAAACGAATAGTTATTGCATGCAATTGATAAATTATTATTCAGCCACTCTGGTCGAAATTAGTTAGATGAAGACAACGGTTATGAAAATGTACACACACACAAATATGTGACACGCGAATATCTAATGAAAGGTCAGTCTGAGGTATATAAATATTATGACTAGAAGAAATAAAACACTTGCTTCATTTGTTTCGTGAGATGCAACTGATGAAGGCCTACGGTAAGATGGGCCGAAATATCGTGCTAAAAGAAAATTACTGGAACAATGAAAGCTGCGTTAGTCAAAACGCAGATCAGTAATCGATTACTTCTCCAAAAAGTTTTAAAAATTTTTATTTCAGTAATACTCAAGTCCCGGTTTATCTAATCTCATCCTGTGTGCAATAAGAGAGATAGTGAGGATAGGAAAAATGTTTGAAAGTATACAGTATTACTGTAATGTTTCCAGATCAAAGTAATTAAGTTTAGAATTGAGGGGAAAAATTCGTGCGATGACTCAAATAATGTAGATCGGGTAATGAAAGAAGGCTGTACTGTGAGAGCGAGAGAGCCAAAGAGATGGCAATAGTGACGTTTGGTCAATACTGAATAGTGGACATACAATAACGAATAGTATATCAGTCAAATACACATTAATTTATAACAAAATTTTGTATAAATTCTTTAAATCAAGTTTGCGAGCTTGAAGTAAACACCAATCCAATTGTATTTAACAAGTCGTCGAACAACATAACAAAACTACCGCCAGCCGCAACGCACTGACGCGTTTCGACCTTCCATGATCATCAGCAGAGTACGACGGCAAACTGACCATCGAGGATCAAACCGCATTGAATATATATGGAAATCAAATTTAGATATGCGGCTCTCACCTCTAGCAGTCTCGCATACATTGAACTTGACTGGAAATGTCGGCTGCACAATTTCTATGCAGTCACGAACATTAACTGTTTGCAGCTTTCTCCACATATACATATATAGGCAATAAAATTTAACAATAATTGATTGCGCGGGTGGCGGTAACAATTCTTTAAATCTATTTTGCGAGCTTAAAGTAAACACCAAGCCCATTGTATTTAACCAGACTTCGAACAACATAACAAACCTACCGTCAGTCGCAACGCACTGACTCGTTTTGACATTCCATGATCATCGTCACAGTACGACGGCAAACTGACTATCGAGGATCAAACCGCATTGAATATAAATTGAAATCAGATTTAGATATGTTGCTCTCACTTCTAGCAGTCTCACATACATATAAATTTATAAATCTCCATTTTTATATTTATTTTATAAATAAATAAACATATAAGCAACAATGCGGTTTCTTAAACGTCAATTGAACACGATTTGCCATGTGTCTATATCTTATCACCAATAAATGTATTTATTTATTAATATTGTGTGTAAATATATCAATATGCATTCATATATACATCTACACAATTTATATTTTATGCGTACCTAAATAGCTATTTAAGCAACCATTTATGTTCTTCCCACATCTTATATTGCGATCTAAATATCCATATATATATATATATATCCATATATATATATATATATATATATATATGTACGTTTACAACATTCATACAATATGCATATATATATATGATGTAGTCAAACACGTGAGTCCCAAAAACTGATTCCCAACGAATATAGTATACCAGCTAAATTCAAATTTATTTAAACTCATAAATTCAATAAATATATAAATATATTTTTATATATCAATATACACAAAACACACACACACATATATATATATATATATATATAAGGGAAGAAAGTAGGTTTTTTTTAAATTCAAGTACCTACAGTTCACATAAATTTTCAGCATTACATTTTTATTTATATATCTATATCCCCATCTTATATCAATGTATAAATATCAATACATAAACAAGTATAAACAGTATATATATATATATATATAATGTATATCTAAATATATTAATCGTTAAGGCAGTAAATATAGCCTGTCACATTTGAAATCTTTAAACATCATTGTGAACTTCTAGGTGGTTGGCCGTCGTCGCACGGACTTCTGGGATTCATCTTAACAAAGAACTACAAGGTTCCGACCAGGGCAGTGGGAAAATGTAAACTATGAAATTATTTAGTTATAGATGGCTTCATTCGCCAGATAGGCAACAATTAATATAAAGGTTTGCTCATTCACTATATAAAATTCAAATCATTAACGCTCAAAATCAAAACACAGTGTCTAAACAGGTTTATTTATTTATTTCTTTTGAAATGTGAATCATCTGCTATAGGTAAACATAAAAGGAAACCGGCTAATAGATCAGGATTTTCGTCTACAATTCCATTGAGAACTAAATTTTAATTAAGAAATGAAGCACTAGATAAATTTAAGAACCAAATACTGAAGATAAGAGATTTGATAATGGAGTTCAAGTAAAACGAACCGCGGATAGACTTTTCTTGCGCTGTTTTTTACAAAATAAGTTGTGTCTTGCAGAATATTTTAGTACAAAGAACCCTTAGTGAGCGGTTTGGTGTCTATGAATCGGTTGAAGCTTTAATTTATTTCAAAACGCCACAAACGTGATGGCACAATGCCTATCATCCGAGGATTTGAAGCTAGCCATAATGCTTATCGTTTTAAAGGTTCTGTGTGATTTTTTTCTGTGGTTACAATTGGTTAGCCAACAGACTAAGTAAGACTGAGTCATCATGTGTTAGTTGTGCAAAATAACTTTTTTCCTTGAAGTGTGACTTTACGAAGATGCGTATACCATAAAAGTGTCTAGTTATCTTAGCAGTGCGATCTAACCAAACTTGGTTCAGAAAAAACAAATAAATCTACTTTCTCACGCACGCAGAGATTGTGCTACAATTTAAGCCTCCTAAAATGAGATAATTTTATTTGTCATAGTTGTAGACATATCTTAGTTTAAGGATAGGTATATAATTAACACATTCTAGCCAGTTATCCATTTTTTGCATAAAAAATACCAGCGAATTAGTCTGTCTGGAGATTTTTACAAATGCATGATAATCAGGAAAGAAGATGCATTTAAATTAGTGCTGGGTTGACTTACTTCAAAAAGGCCATAAACATCCTAATTTGCTGCATAACCAATTAACGCAATATTTAGCTAAATCAAGTTGGCGAACTAGAGATAGACTCCAATCACAGTGGATCTTTAAAAATGCAAAACTGCAAAAATATCATCAGTTACACATACTGGCACTTTTCAACTGCAAGATTTCTGTGCACTCATCAACCAAATGATCAGCGCAACGTGTGGTAAAACGCTCGAACTAATGTATGACGTATCAATTTTTTAAAATTAAAAGTTGTAATTGTCAGTAATTTTTAGTAATCCATGTCATATTGTACAATAATTTAGAATTACTTATTTTCACATTTTATGCAATTTATGAAGGAGAACATATTTTAGATGCTTTATAATAGTTTTTGCGAAGTTGAATTGAAAACCGATTTGAAGAAGATCGTAGATCATTTAAAATGCTAAACTTTCTGCCAAGAAAAAATAACCAAACCTTTGGCATATAATCGATTCAAAAAAATAGATAATCTAAGCGTGACGGACAGTAATTTTGCTATGCTGCGCACCCGGTTAATTATAACAAAAGTGATGTTTTCACGTGTTAAAAAAATTAATCAGTTTTTATCGTAGCCGACGTAATCTGCGGTTGCTTTACTTTATATTTTAATTGAAAAAAATAGTGCGGTATGTAGTATTGGTGCTCAATTTAAGAAAAATCAATGTTAATGCAAACAACTATTACTACGACAAGCCAAACATAATATTGATTTGCACTCGTAGGTCGGTAAAATCTTGAATCCTTTACATTTCCAGATGCACCGATTATTGGCCTTGATTGATGGGTTCTCACTTGTCCTTTCATTTTGAAGCCCTCCATATGCTGCGTGTCTAAAAAATGACGTTGGAACAAGATTTTCCTCTCTTTTTCTCCAATTTTCGGGATTTCATTTCCAGTCCAATCTTCAGGGTTGACACCATACGCACAGGAAAAAAAAATTTCCGGCAAATGTGGTATCCTCACTCAAGACAGATCTATGTATATTTATATTAATTCCTAAATTATTTATTATATTGTCTGCCTCAATATCCGGTCTTTATACCTATTCTCTTATACTGAAATGAATACGCAAACTTATCCATGTCCTCCCCCTCCGCACACAACAACCTATATACACATATGTGTACTCTACTAAAGTGACAGAATAACTATAAGCAAACCCTATATACTGACATACACGTCTATCCGTGATGTCACGATTTTATTAATTGCTGTGCCGGACGCGTAGAAGGATCAACAAAAATTTGATTTCAATATTGCATTAATCCTCAAATATCCCAATTTACCTAACCCCATCCTGTTGGCAATAGCTTATAGGGAGGGAGGCTAATAAAACTGTTGAAAGAATATAGTATTATTCTATCATTTGGACAAGACCGAATACAGAGCCTACACTAACAGATTATATATATATATATATATATATATATATATATATATATATGTATATATAATATGTATATGGAATAAATAAGCAACATTTTATTGTTTACTTAGAGTTATATATACCCACATATTTTATAAATATCCATTTATATATACATCCACACGTTATATCTTATGCATATATAGATAAGCATATAAGCAACCATGTGGGTTCTTCCCACATCTTTTATAAATATCTATATATTCATCATATATATATATACATTTATACACCATATATAATTTAAATATCATACAAGAAATGTAAAACATTCAAGATTTCACCGGTCTACGAGTGCTATTAATTGTCCCGCACAAGAAAAATGCGGTCAAATCCACCACAAGAAGGACAGAACTGAGCATCAAAACTAAACATTAAAATAATATCGATTTGTTGTATTATAAAATACGCATTTGAAGAATTTTGAAGATAATTAACATTTAAAGCCAGATTGTTGATCTATGGAATACAAACGGATTGGATTACATAGTCCATTCCGGTTTGTGGAATTAACTTCGTTTATATCATCCGAAGTAACGGCTCGTTTACTTTTGAAATTGATAGAATTGAACGGTGACTTGAATAGGAGAGTTCAATGAATCCTAATAAGAAATTAATCAATTTTCAATAAGATCAATATAACAGGAAAGATTTCAATTTAGACTTCAGGTATTTTGAGCTCGGTTCACTGTTTGGAGTTTTCCGCTTTTGTTTAGGTACACTGCAAGAATCAGTGAGAAGCGAGCTATCAAACTACACAGTTTAATAAGCTTATTTATCATAAATTTTATTCTGACGGGATGGAGGATGGCCACAGATGTGATGACATGGAGCGCATGATCGAGAGACTTGACACCATTAGCCTAGTGGAGGGTATCATTGAGGAGGATAAGGTATCCAGGTCGAATAGTAAACTTGGTTGGTCCATTTTTAGCGATTACCTTAGAAGCCTAACAAGTGCAAAACTTGCGTATATAGGAATCTTCTTATGTGACGAGATGTGAGCCTTTATATCATTATATTTCTTAACCTGGCTTACAAAAGTGCACAGAAAAAAATTATCGAATTCCATATTTCAATCACGGAAAGCGTGAGTGTTAAACCTAATTGTGTATGATGATAGTTTTTTCTGTCATTTGCGGCTTTTTAAGATTTACTATATTTCCCATTTCATAGTTATCAGCAATCAAATGCATTTCAGGTAATAACAACCACGGTATTATTACTGTTCACGTTCGGAACATATAATATATGGCAAGATTCAATTTAAATTGTAATGTTAGAGATATTATATGAATTCGACTCTGCTATATATATATATATATATATATATATATATATATATATATAATCTTCAGAGCGTAGTCATGACATCTTCTGATAAGGCGTCAGAAATCACGAAACGCAAGTGCATTAGTGATACTAACTTTTTTCATGCTGATTTTGGCATATGCGTCTGGGCATGTCGTAATAAAATTATAAATAGGACGCATTTCCTAGCACATAATGCTTTAACTGACTGTCTATATAATTAAACTGACAGTTTAATTGAAATATGGTCCTAGTAGTTATTGCTTTTACAAAAAGTACATCCTTTAAGGAAATGATTTATTAGAAATGTAACTCTCGCACTGCTAATTTTTCACATCATAAAGTATAGTTATACTAAATTTCATTTCTATATGATACCTTTGCCACCTATACAATTGAACCACTATCTCATTAAGCTGGAATGGACTCGATTATAAGTAAGTGTAAAACGCTAAAATTATAACCTAGACTTTCTTTATTCAGACCACTTTACGTGAATTAACTTTGCGCTTCTTTTGAAGAATGGTACATGAAATGGACACCTGTTCAATTCAATTTTTACATTCTATGTAATCCATCGGTATGGTGAGAGGAATGCGAAGTAGCATCGCTTTGCATTCTTAAATTGCTCATTTCAGAAAGGATGCTATAAATGAATCTTTAAAATAGATATTCAATATCTATTTATCGCGATCAATTATCAAATGCTGAATATTGAGTTTAAGAGGATTAATTTCCGTTCTTTATAGATACATATGCAAATGCTACAATGATTCTTCATATTTGGAGTTCGGTTAAACAATTTTATTCATGAAAATTAAAATTTAAAAAATTTAAATAGTAAGTGCCTTTTCATTTGCATCGGAATATATAATTTAACTATCGTATTTAAAGATATTATACTTTTGCTTGTTTTAGCTATCAGCACCTGCGAATGTTATACCAAATTAAAGAGGGAAACATATGCTTATCTGGTGAAAAGTCAGTTTGAATGAGACTTACAACATTATTTAATAACTCCAGAAACGCAAATTTTAACTGATTAAGGAAAAAGTAAATTAAGAACTATGTTACTTTCGTTTTAGTAAGCGATGATTACAAATGCCTAGCGGATTTTACCAACAGCGCATGTAACAGACACAAAATGGGTCAATATGAAAGCACTATGGGGAATTTGGGAAATTTAGACGAACAGTAAATGAGATTAGTGTTATTGAAACTAAAAGGATAGTAAATCCGCATAAAACACATGTTAATGGGAAACAGCTGGAAATGCCTTTTTGTGGTTTGAATACAGTTGTTCAGATTAAGAAACTACCAATAAAATGTAATATTTATTGAGGACGTTGAACACACCAATTAATCTCAGTCAACGATATCATTGAATTATAACTAGGCATAATCACAGTTTTGTTAACACAGAAAGAATATAAATATACTCTCAATTACGATTTCGAAAGTCTCACAAAAGAGTTAATAGCAAACAATATGGTACGTTTGGAAGTAGACAAAGGAGAAGCGACGCTTCTGTGAAATAAATCTAATTATAATGATTAGTTGTATGAAGAACTAGAAAATACAGAGGTATAAACTAAACTACCTTAAAACCCTACGAAGTTACAAGGCTAGTTAACTTAATGATTAATAGCATGATTGCTAAGCGTGAATTAGATCAAGCAGATGGTAACACTTTGTAAACATAGAGATACAATTGAGCCCAGAGCATAAGATTTCGTAAAGGTATACAAACCAGGTAACACTTGTAAATTATTGTCAAGACCCAATATTACACAAAATATAAAATCTTCAAGTTTCTATTTCAAATAATAAGGAGTTATTTGAGTACCTAGACTACGCATTGATAAATTCATTACATTTGGTTGAGATATTAGATGAATTTGAGAGTAATGAAAGTGAAAGGTTGGTGAGTTTATATATATATATATATATATATATATATATATATATATATATATATATATATAATAGATAATGGACATTTAGTTCGAGAGTTCAATACATCATTTTACAACCTTTTATTAATAAACATCCTCTATTTTCATTTAATTATGTGGGTGACAACTAGTCTGACGCGGATTTACTTCTATTTTTAGTTGGGTTTGATTAGTAAGTGTATTTGCGTATGTGCCCACGTGGGTATGTGTTTGCGTGAAGGAGTCATTCGTGTTCTAATGCAAAATTATTTCTGACATTTAGTTATTCTTGTATTGATGAATTGAAAGTTAACCAACTGTTCGCATTGTGGGCTGTTATGTGTACGAATGTTGTTCCCCGAGTGTCGTCTTCTGTTTCGCCTTGTTCTTCAATTTCGATCTGACTCCTTGGTAATACAGAAGGATGTGCAGATTACAGTGCCGAATGCTCATATTTTTCTAAAAATTTCTGTCGTTAACAATGGTTGTGAAATCGTATGTGCAGCATTTTTTTTTCAGGTTGTCGTCAATCCGATCGAAGCGACCAACCAATAGATTCGAAAGTTTTATCAACACAATATTTTAATCGACCGATCACGGCTCACAATACCAAACAACAATATACCAGCATCCAGGCAAGTCCAAACATCCACCAGACCGGCCTAAGCAAACATTCTACCAGATTATTATAATCAAGGTTGCGGTCTTGACATAAACACCTGACCCATTAATTACTTAAATATGCCAGTATAAACCGCAACCTTGATTATAATAATTGTTATCACCACCCGCGCAACCAATGTTCGTTTATTCTACCAGATTGGCAACAAACTAAAGAATAAAAATCTGCTGCACATACGGTATCACGACCATTGTTAACAAGGAGAGAAAATTCAAAACAATTTGAGAATTCGACACCCTGCGCCGATACCAAGGGACCAGAACAAAACTGTGAAACAAGGCGAAACGAACGACAACATTAGGAGAAGAAACATACGTACACGTAATACCCAATAATGCGAAAAATTGGTCAACTATCAATTTAACAATACAAAAATTACCAATTATCAGGCATCGCTTTTCAATACAACCAGAAAGACCCCTACATGCAAACAGCCACAACACAGACTCATTGGCATATAAAATAACTAATCAGCCCAAACAAGATGCAAAAGTAAAACTGAGTTATACTAGTTGCGAAAGCGTTGGTCATTATATATATATATATATATATATATATATATATATATATATATATATTATTATAAATTTAATTGAATTATGTCATGAATACCACAAAATGTAATAGCTGATATCCATCAAGACCAGAGTGTATGTTCGTGCTGGATAAACAGGTATACCAAGGTAGTTTTAATTCTCCATTTTGGTGAAAATTAGCCTGTAATTAGTTTAATTTTCTTGGTACCATATAAAGGCTCGGGATTTTGAAAAACATTGCTTTGATACCCTTTACAGCCTCGGTATATATGCTATATAGTCAGTTGAATTTGAAGTTGCGTTTTCGAAAACTATATGAAATTAACACCGTTACTGCTTGAATGTGCATTCATACAGGAGATTATTATTTGTGATAGCTGTTACACACGTTAACCAATATCTATTGGTATTAAATCACGAATATTGCTTAAATGTTTCATCAAAGCACATAACGATATCAATATCACGTCAGAGCATGAGAAAGATGATTGTCGATATAATTAAACGAACATTGGTTGCGCAAGCGGTGATGAAAATTAGTTTTAATAAAAGTTGCGATCTTAATATAAACACCTGACCAATTAAGTACATACATTTGTCAGTATAAACTGAGTATTGTATAGTGTGGAAAAGGCAATTCATCCAGGAGACCGGTTTAGATCTTCTTGGGAACTCATCACGTACTGTCCAGAATGTGCCGCAGACAGGGCTCGAACATGGGCATGTCTACATCGAAATCTGGTGCTCAAACCACTGAGCCACACTGCCACACACTACACATAATTGTCAGTTATATACAGACTATTGTTACTTGGTAAATCTTGGATAGCCTCCCGCTCAACCAAATTTCATTTAAATATACGAATGTTCAACTCAAAACCTCTTCCACATGTAATGTGGGGACGGTTATTGGGAACTTAAGATCCTAAATGATGCCATATGGACTCCAACTAAAGAAAAGGCTATCAAAGAAATATTGGTTAGTATACAAATACAAATTGTGTGTATTGTGTGGTAGGATTGGTCAGTGGTTAGAGCAGCAAATTCCGAAGGAGACGTGCCCAGGTTAGAGCCCTTTCTACGGCAAATTATGAACAGTTTGTGATGAGCTCACAATAAGGACGAAACCTGTCTACTGGATGAATTGCCTTTGTAACAATATACAATTCTTAGTTTATACTGAGAAATGTATGTACATAATGGGTCAGGTTTTTATATCAAGTTCGCAACCTTGATTAAAATTAAGATGATTGTCTAAAGAAAGATACTAATGGTAAATTAAAAGGAAAAAGTTACCATAAATTAGCCTGGTCTGTACAGCATTTGCATTACAGCAGCTTCGTGCATTTTCAACTTTAATTTTTAACAGTTGGCGGCTGTTTTTATTAATTGGCAGGTTGGTTAGTCCAGATGCAAAAGGTAACGAATATACGATAGCAAAGAACTATCTAATTCTAAAGGCTGGCCTAGACAATTAACTGAGTTAAATAGAAATAGACGTATTTTGAAACATAGAAAAGCAGTTTAACTGAGCATCACATTTAAGGGGCATGCGGTTTCCCACACATCACAAAAGAAGGATGAAGTGGCATTGACACGCACATTAAATGCGTCGAACCTTGTGAGTGTTATTTAAGGTACTACACATGAATTTAACAGCGAATAAACGAAGGCAGCCGTTTACGTCGACCTCAAATATTATTTGCCGATATAAATGCGCAAGTTGTCAATCAAATTACGCAGGTCGATTAACCAGACGGTTAATTTCTCGAATGTGAGAACATTGCAACTTAAACCAGTATTTTAAATCTAATGGTAAATACACATCTGTAAATGAGCAACATACCGTTGAAACCTTACGGGTATGTCATACAGAAGTAGCATTTAAGCTAATTACTAAATGAAATAACAGAAGAGAGTGGGCCACATACGAAGAGTTATGGATGAACAAATTAAATCCAGATGTAGGCAAGCAGAAGAAGTATGTTCGGGCATTGAGCCCGAACTGGAGGTGATGTACGCAAATGATTTGTGGTTTCCTTATTTCACACTCCATGTTTATATTTTCTGTTCTTTACCTTTCAATTTATTTAAATATATATATATATATATATACATCAATAGATATATGTATATATAAATGCCGTCAGTAATAATTAAGCATTGCTGAAGGTAACAAAGACCAGTTATGAAGAAAACAATTTTGATGTTACTTTTAACTTGTCAAGTACCTTCAATAATTTTCCACGAACTGGACACGAACCGGGGAACATATTCTTTTGAGTAATAAACTCATACGACCGTGCCAACCCTGTCAGTGGCAGAACAAAATTTATGATTTTGTTAGTCTTCCATTAAGGTGAAGTCTACATGAAATGTTCTCAATCTTAATTTAAAACTGGAAACATTATTTTGAATGGAATTTTCATGGCAGGAGTTTTGATATATATATATATATATATATATATATATATATATATATATATATATATATATATATATATATATATATATATGCCCGGCTCGTATTATCCATATATACGGTATGATCATCTAATTTGGAACACATAAGTCCCCCTGAACTATATTTTAAACTACATTCCTAAAGTCCACCTGCGAATGACTCTGTATCCTCAATATTTACTAAACCAGCCATAGTATAAGAACAAGATTTCCTCCAATACATATTATAACAATAAGTGTGCTCACTCAAATACGCTGATATCCACAGATGACAGAACGATACGGTGGTGATCTTGAAAACAAATATCCACGTCAATTAACTAAGGCAAATTTGAGATCCTTCCCGATAATGTGTATTAAGAACGATAAATGGATGCAAATTTAAATAATTTATTAACAAACAGTATTCAGATAAACCGTACAGCAAAGCGTGCATAACTCAATATATATATATATATATATATATATATATATATATATATATATATATATATGTAAACAGTGCTCAAGATAGCAAATGAAATTAATTAAGTTGATCTGTTTTGTTCCTATCGGGTACAAGTAATTGCCAGAATTTTCCGCACCCCATGTTCGAACCACGGCACAATTTCTTCTTAGTCATTTAACACATAGTACTGCTCCACCCCTACCGTACACTTCACCCAATTTTGTGTTATATACTAACTAATGTATATATATATATATATATATATATATATATATATATATATATATATATATATGGGTGTGTATTTGTGATCATTTGTTTTCGAATATAATCGAATCTATAATTGTGATACTGATTGATTAATAAACCGCATTTGGTGATAAAAGAATTAATCATTTAAGATTTGCAATCATTTAATCTATTATCGCGCTTAAAATTCAAGTCTGAATCATGTTAATTTCTAGAAAATCACAATAATCAATGCTCTTAATTAGTATAAGATTCCGTTATAAATTTTACGATAATTTAATTCAACTTTAGACATGTAAAACTTAAAAATTCACTATTATTTTGTAAAAGTTAAGTAACTTTAATTTAAATTTGACACAATCCTGGTGGAACCCCGAACTGTACACATGAAGTGGGCAGTGTTCAAGCAATGTCGCTTTAAAGTCTACCAAAATTTTACATAAACACACAATATTAAAATTTATCACATTTAGCCAAAATGCTTGAATGATAGTTGTTCTTTAAGTATACGAAACACAGATTACACGGTATGAATTTTACGAAATAATTTAAAGTTACGCAGTAATGCTTTTGCTACAATTTCAAAACTGATTTAATAGATTTTGAGAATTTTAAATATAACAATATGAAAAGGCAAATCTACTGCCAGTGATATACTTCAGCAGATTACACTATAAACGTTTCGTAAAACGATCAGATACTTGTATTGATAGCTCATGCTTACGTTTACTGTACAGTGAATAACTTTAAAAACTTTAACTAAATTTATTTAAAAGTAAAAACCTGTGCTGCGGTAGTCCATCATAAATGACCAGGCCAAATTGTATTGATAACAAAAACTATTAGATCTAGATAAGGAAAATAGGCTATTTTTTATTTCTGTTAAACACGGTATATAATTTTATTAAATGAGTTGGAAGGATTATAAAATTTCGTCTTTTTTCAATCATATGTAAATTCAGATTGGCAAACTTGTTTGTTGCATTCAATTGTTAACATATGCTAATTACTTGGTGACATTGGGTGGTCCATTTAAAATTGTAATTCAATTTTTGCCGCTAATTGCAGTTAATTTTGCCCTGGCCAAACTGTGCTTAGCTTTTGCAGGAAAAATAATCATTTTCGTTAGGTTTGCACGATTATTCACCTCTCATTAGCTGAAACCTAAAATATTTGGCAACATAATTGGATTAGTGGTACAGGTGACTTCTTTTGGAATGTTGAATCAAAATACTGCTTACAAAATTGAGCAATAATTTTATACAATAGATCCTTTCGCATTTATTCAGCATTTTAAATTGGCAAGAATAATTACATTTTTATCTATTCATTTCAATATATATCTATGATTATTTATATATATCGAATTTACGTGTTTTTAACAAATATTTCCCATATCTAAATATACATTGTTCCGTGAAGTATTGCGGTAAATTAATTTGGTCCTAGTTTTGCGAACCCAGGCTATCAGCATCAATTACTACTTAACCTGTTAAGTTTTGGAATAATTTGGTGTACATTTTCATTAGCCTTCACCTGCCTATTTTCTACTTAACCTAGTAAAATAAAAAATATGAGAAGACACAGTTTAGCGAAAGAGCCCGTCGAAATATGCCAAAACCAAGAAAAGTAGACGAAATTGGTTTCACTTGTTTAATTCCATAACACATAATTTAGACAAGAACAATTTGCCATAGCATTTTAGTAAAATATAATTGCGATTGGACCTTTTTAAATCTTCCTCAAGGATGACGTGCATATCTTAACGTGCAAAAACTTAGATATAATCCACAAAAATGCTAATGCTTTAACAATGGAAAATTCAAATGTTTTCAATTATTTAACATAAGCCTATTTACAAAAAGGGTATATAGTTTTAGAGATTTTTTTTAAATTTAAAATTAAGTTTTGCTACGCTGTGCTTATTTGAATATACTTCTTGGAACATTTGCAAAATAAAACTATATTACTATTTAGCGTGTTATAATGCGATGCAAAATGGTAACTATAGCAACCAGCCGTTGAAGGCAAAGTCCAGGCAATGAATAATTTTTTGCCGTATCAAGTTAAAATTAACATGAACGCTTTAGGTGTTAAATTATTTAGAAGTTGCAGTGCATTGACATATAGAAAAATGTGTACCACTATGATTCTGACATATTTATCAACGTTTTCATTTGAATCAAATTGGTACCAACATTTTCTCAAAGTGATTAATCATAATGAAACGTGCCCATACATCTTAAAATAAAAGGAAACAAATTTTCTTTACAAGGACATTGTCTGACCAATTCGCATAAATTTCTTGATCTAAGTAATTTACTTATAGAGACAAACATACTACAACAACACGATTCGGTTCTTTTGGCCTAAAAATAACGGAAAATTTGATCCAGAAGATTTATATGGATACAAATTAGAACAACATTATAAATGAAAAAAAGGAATATTATCAGACAGCTCAGATGGTTGGCAGTTATAAGGTGTTAAGAGGTATTTAATGATAGAAATCTGAATATATGGATATTTAAAATTTCAAGACAAGAAGAATAAGATTCCTCAGGAAGAGGCTATTGTTAAAAACATGGCACTATCCAAAATTGTTGAACAATATGAATGATGTCCCGAAATAAACCTTAAAATAATGGCATATGAGTTGCTTAAATAATAAATGTGTGGAGAATAAGTCATTATAATAGAAACATATTACAGGGTAGACAACAAAAAATACTTTAGGAATTAAAATAAATATAAATAGATCTGTCTTGAATGAGGATACCACATTTGCCACAAGTTGTTTGTTTCCTGTGAGTAAGGCGTCAACCTTGAATATGGGACTGAAAATGAAATCCCAAAAATTCGGAAAAAAATCGGAAATTCTGGTTCCAACGTCATTTTCAGACAAGCAGCTGATGGGCGGCTTCATAGTGAAGGGACAAATGAGAACCCATCAATCAAAGCCAAACACCAACTTTGCACCTGGGAATGTAAAGGATTCAAGAATTTACCGAACTATGAGTTCTATCAATTACTACGCACAAGCAAAATGCGTAAAAAAGCAAGTATCAACAGCATTGCGCAAGGTTTAACAACATTTAAAAAATTACAGAGCAACAAGAATATAAAATTAACTTATGATTAAACTTCAAATAATAAGATTCAATAATATTCTTTCAAAAAAGTAAACTTGATTTAAAAATAAGCCTATGCAGAGGAAAAATTCTGCAAAGAAATTATTTTAAATTATTTCATGAAAAATCTTCGGTGTGAAAGGCAAAGATCTCACAATATTTTTTTTTAATTTACAGAAAATGAATAAAATGCGGAAATATTTCTGGATGACAAGCGAGTACATAAGTGCAAACATGCATCAACTTTTGTATAAGAGCATAAATATTTGCAAACGTACATTAATAGATAGTTGAAAATATACACACGTTTTTGAATACATAAATACAAAAATGTGTATACACACTAATATGCATGCATCTGTATGAACATAAATTCAGACAGACAATCATACCTGCATTTTTCCATTCATAAAAGCAAAAATATTTACATAAACCCATGAATAAGAGTGAACAATCACGCAGAAATAGGAACATATATATATATATATATATATATATATATATACATACAAACATATGTATATATATAATCATACTTAAATCATACATACAAACATACATACATACAAACATACATACACACATACACAATTACATACGTACAAACATACATACATACCAACAAACAGAAATACATAAATACATACATACATAAATACATGCATACATAAAAAATAAATACATACATACATACATACATTTATACAACATACATACAACATACATACATATATACATACATATATACATACACATATACATACAACATGCATACATAAATAAATAAATAATTAAATGCATACATGCATACGTGCATGCATGCATACACACATAACTACAAGCATATAAATTCGTGCGTGCACGCACATCTACATGCATACATACTTCAATACATACATACATACAGGCGTACATGCACATATTTTTGCTACCATATATACATGCACAGTTGCCTGCAATCGTACATTGCTAAAAGCTGATCCGGATCGACCAAACTATGATTTTAATGCTAGCTTGCAATTGTATATTACCATTAATGAGGCCTCTACATCAAACCATTTATTGCGTATGCTACAAGCAGATATTAGGCTTTGAAATAATATGTTATTCAATATAGGTTGAACGCTAATTAGTCTAAAGATATCTTGTAGTTAAGCAAATTTTCAAATTATTAACTTCTCATGAAAAAATATAATGAACTTCAACAAATAACATGATTTATTTCTTTTCAGAAATATCTCTTATAATATCAGAAAGAATAGCAGTTGAAAAAAATATTCGTTAAAAAATATATTTTTATAGGAAACCGTTTTAAAAAGTCTTTGTAAAAATTATCATTTTTAAACAATAAATGGATTCATACCAATTCTGTCCGCAGGGAATTATTTAAAAACATGAAAGTTTAAGAGATCCTTGCGAATTAAATACCAAAAATGGCTTGACTTTGTCACACCTAAACAACCATTTCTGACTCGGATGAAACTTTTCACATGCTAAGGAATTTTAAAGTCTTTGAACTACATACACGGTACTCTGGTAGATTCACCCTGTTAATTAATTTACCGTCTTTGTCGACCTTTCATTGAATATATATATATTCATTGTACCCTTCCTATATATATGTATAATATATATATATATATATATATATATATATATATATAATAAATATATATAGGAAAATTTTAATGAATATATATATATATAGATATATATAATTTTAAAAAAGGGTTGTGTCTCACTCCATATATTCAAAATATCTCAGAGGCTAGAGCACTTTTTTGTGGTCATTAAATGTGGACAACTGTATTACTTGGCATTGCTTTTTGTGACAGCTTTAATTTAATGAAAATTTATGTAGTTGACTCATGCACTAAATTGAAACTTTAATCGATATTGGACAATGCTATAGCGCGACACATATGTCGACGTCTGCGAACAACTGTATTCGAAATTATGACACGACAACTGCACACTCTCTCAATTGGACCAATTACCAACACATGTTTTCACGAATTGAGCAGGATCTCCCATCATTTGTCAGTCACCTATATACTGTAAATTACCGTAATTAAAGATTGTCAAATTCCCGCTGGATTTTAAACACATTTTTACAGCGATAAATACATTTTCGAACGTGGGCTGTGCAGAGAAGCTTGGGATCAAATTTTCCAAAAATTGTAATTAAGATCTAACCTGGAAGTTACGCCATCATTATTTTTACCCTGCTAATAAAATAGAACAAATCTGTATGCAAATTATTGCATTCGCTCTAATGAGTATATTATATATATATATATATATACCATATATATATATATATATATATATATATATATATATATAATTAGATGCTCGGCTGTAGTATATAGCATAATTTTGATCCCCGCACTGCTTTAATCAAATGCTTTTTAGGAGTATATATATTTTATTCAAATCAAACCCAAAGAGAGCCACTGGTTTGTACTTGACCCCTATATTGGCCTCTGAAACACTCTTCACGTATTTTAAATTAAAGTTCACATAGTAAAGCAATGATATCCTAACTGGTTTATGCACGCAATAACACATATTTATTTTTTTCGAAACAGCAGGCTGAAAGACTTTATCAAGAATAGAGGTTTTATATATGCCTCAGTTTACAACTTGATATCATACTAGAGCATGGCATACGTAGATTGTTAGGGAAATAGGGATTAACTAAAATCCAATGGAGACAATAATGGATGAATTTCATAGCAAACCAAAACTCATTTTAATTATTATTATAATCAAGTTTGCGGTCTTGATATAAACAACTGACCCATGCTTATATCAAGACCGCAACCTTGATTATTATAATTGTTATCACCACCCGCGCAACCAATATTCGTTTAATTTACTCATTTTAATTCCCTCTACTTTTTTGTGTCTTAAATTAGCATTTAAACAATAATTGATTACGCGGGTGGTGGTAGCAATTCTTTAAATCAAGTTTGCGTGCTTGAAGTAAACACCAATTCCATTGTATTTAACCAGTTGTTGTTCTGTTCGAGGACTGGTTAAATAAAATGGGATTGGTGTTTACTTCAAGCACGCAAACTTGATTTAAAGAATAGAATTTACTGCGATATGGATCTATTGCAAATTGCACACTCCGATTGTTCAATCGCCATTCGAAAAATGAATTAAAAAAAAATATTTGGAAATATTTGCTACATTAATGCTACGAAGATTAACAGTTACTTTTGACAAAAAATATATGACGAACAATACTAGGATGCTTCCTGACATATGCAAGATGGGTATGGATTTACTATACCAATAGATATTAATATATATATATATACATATATATATATATATATATATATATATATATATTTTATATATAACTGATGCCCGTTGGAGCTTACCTTGAGTTCGGTTGAGCTAAGTAGGACTAGCCAAAATAATAATTTGCATACAAATTCAACTCTGAGAGCTGCTTAGCGAAACTATGTTATAACTCGATGTACTTCCTTGGTTATTCTGCCTGCTGTGCTAGATACCAAACTGTATTTATTTACATTTGTTTATGCTAACAAAAATGATTGGTTCGATTAAAATAACTCAAATTTCTTCATTATTGTTTATTGTTAATGTTATTATTTACTAATTACATTAAAAATTAAAGCGGAATACACATGCCGTTATCAGGAAAACCAATTTCTAGCAAAAGAGACGACCCCGTAAATACACAATCTAAGCAAAACGAAACTACCACTTCACGAAATAGCTTTTTTCTTTATGATATTCAGTAATGTTCACGTTTTGATATAACAGACTGAGCTTTACACCTCCACTACATATAGAAATTTATTTTATTTTTCGGCAAATAAATTATTTCAATTGGAAATATAAAGCTTCTTGGCAAAAATTCCCGTAGTGATTCATTAAAATTAATTATAATTTTCGCAATTTGTCGCAATCAACAATGTCAAAACACCGACTACTTTCGGAACATATTGAACACATAATTCTGTTTCTGCGTAATGAAAACTTATTTTTGATTGAAAGAAATATCTACCCACTACAAATCATTATTTAAAAATTTTTCAATTTTCATTTCGATTAATTAATTAATTAATTAAATCCAAGTTGCGATCTGGGAATAAACATTAATCCCATAGTGCTTGTCCATTTATCAGTTTAAACTAAGCATTGTGTAATTTGGAAAAGGCAATTCATTCAGTAGATTGGTTTGACCCATATTGAGAACTATTTAAGTATTGTCGAGAATTTCGTCGGGCACAGGATTAGAACCTGGGAACGTCAGTCTGGAGACTATGAACCTAGCCACTGTGCCACCCTGACGCACGTTACAATAACTTTTCAAATATATATTAATAATCCTTTGGCTAGATTTTACTTCTGTTGGTGTGTATATGACATCACATTAGAAATAAAATCCCAACTAGTCACCCCAAATCTGTCATTATAGAACACCAACTAAGGAAGTGGTATTGAATTGAACATTTATATAATCGGACGATCGTCAGTTGCGCGAGAAGTGATGACAAGTAATTAATCAAGTTTTCGTTCTTTATATAAACACCAACCCAAGGACATATATATATATATATATATATATATATATATATATATATATATACATTTGTCGGCATAAACAAAGCATTGCGCAATTTTTCATATACTGTCCAAAACGTTTCAATGGAACAATTTCCAATGACTAGATAATATGAAAATTTGCATGAAAATTCAAATCTGGGCACAAATTTCTTCCAACTAGTTCACGGAAAAAGTACAGAACTTATACAGTGGCTTGATGAACAACATTGTTTATTCTGCCTGCTTTCTAAATTAACAAACTGTTTTTTATAAGCATACACACACACACACACACACACATATATATATATATATATATATATATATATATATATATATATATAAATTATTGATCCGACTAAAATTACTCACACTCCTCCACTGCACTTTAAAAGCTGGATAACATTATATAATATTTTTACTCAAATTAAAACGAAAAGCACATGAAATAAAACAAAAATTAGTTGCGCGGGCGGTGACAGCAATACTTAAATCATGATTGCAATATTGATATGCACACCGGTCCCATTATGTACATACAGTTGTCATTAAAAACAAAGCATTGTACAATGTAGAAAAGAAAATTCATCAAGAAGACCGATAAAGTGCTTATTTGGAACTCGTCATGTACTCTTCAGAAATTGCCGCGAACATGGTGCTCGAACCTGCGCACATCCGCTTCGGAATCTGTTGCGCGAAACATGGAGCATCCCCGCCGCATACTACGCAAAACTTTCATTTATGAACAAACTAATATTTCTTCTTCAGTCTTTAGTTTAGATGGAGCCTATTTAGTTTATCTTAAGACCTAAATTTACAACTAACCACCCCGAATCTATCACTATAGAACAGATACCACCATACATAAGGAGGTGATATTGAATTGAAAAATTGTTTAATTAAACGAACAAGTGTTGCGTGAGAGGTGATAATAATAATTATTTAGATCCAGTTCACCAGCCCGATATAAACACCTAGCCAATTATGTAGACTCATTTTACCGGAAAAAATCTAATAAAAAAGACAAAATTGCTGCTTAACGAAATGGGTTTGCCTGTTGAGATATTTTGCAATAGTCACTTTGCGTTAGAACAAATGAAGTTAAGCATCTTTGCCACTTCTAGAAATTTAGCTAATTTTTGCTGCAAATAAACGATTTTAATTGCAAATAACCAACTTCTTGGCAAAAATTCCAGTAGTGATTCATTTAAATGAATGATACTATTTGCAGTTTGTCGCAATCAACAGTGTCAAAACACCGCCTACGGTCGGAACATGCTGAACACGTCATTCTGTGTCTGTTTAGTGAAAACTTATTTATGAATGAACGAAATTCCTCCAACAAAAATCATTATTTCATCATTTTGCTATCTCTGCTTTTTTACCGAAGAGATTTTTACGACAAAATTCATTTAAACAATTCATCTAGAAAAATCGTTACGCGACTAACAAAACATGTAATTAACGTTTGTGGGGCTATAAAATATATTTATTTTTGTTACCTCGTCAAGTTTGTGTACCCATGTGGTGCAAATACCAACTCGGCTGGACACGGTGCGCCTCCATAGTTCAAATCGAATATGTCTTTAGTGTTATCCATCGTAACTTTCAATCGTTCCAAGCCTGTTTCACTCCTTTTCAAATTCTCGTTACTGGAACCGTCCGGAAAGTTATTGGACGTAATCATACGGCATTCCACACGGTATGTAACTTCTTTACGGCCGCCAAAATTACTCGGAGGCTGCCAGGCAAGATGGATCCGTGCAGAGTCGTGCAGATCGACAGTCAAATGTCGAGGAGCAGATGGTGTACCTGTAGGAATAAGTTATTAAATGCTTCATATTGAAAATAAAATTTACAACCAATAAAAACATATAATTAGCCAATTTGCACGATAATCAATTTGTTTAGACATAAATGTGGTAATAAATATACACTTTGTTTTAATATAAATTCTCAGGTATGACAGCACAAATACCTAAATCACTTCCATACGCTCTATATGCATAATGAGATACATGTTTCTTCTAAACCATTTCATACATGAATTCACGTTTTACACTGAAATCGACTCACAATCTGAAGTGTAGCTGATGCAGAATGCCAAAATTCAAAATTTTGGGGCTCAAAAGCCAAATGGTATTATCAACAACAACGCATCTACCAATATGTTATATTTAAATCAGATAACCTGATCTTATTTTCTTTAATTATGCTAAAATAATGTGCATATTAGTTACGATTATTTCAGACATATATGTATATATATATATATATATATATATATACCTATATATATATATATATATATATATATATACATATAACAATTAAATAAAATATATTCTGACATGTTGACCTCTGAGTTCGAGGAAGTCGACTGATGCTAGATAATTGATTTTCTCCTTTTCAGTAATTGTTCTATAAATGAATATCTTTATTTTTCTTACTGCGCTTTTTGTTTACATAGGTAATGGGTTCAGGTTGTGATGTCAGCTGCTATTTATCATTAGGTCTGCAATTATAAAACGCATGGCATTTTCTGTGGCGATAGCTTTCTAGTACATCTCCTGGTTCCGATCTACTGTAGCATATAGGATAAAACGAACATTGGTTGCGCGCACGGCGATAAAAATTACTTTAATCAAGGTTGCGAGCTTGATGCAAAATCCTGACCCATTAAGTGCATATATTTGAGATTAAAAAGAATGAATTGTATAGTGTAGAATAGGCTATTCATCCAGTAGACCGGTTTCGTTCTTATTAGGAACTCATCATGTACTGGCCAAAATTAATTATATAACTTTCCATTTCAATACGACTTCCCGATGTTGTGTGGTGCCTGTTCTATAAAGAGGGATTGGAAATGGTTAGTAGGAACTTCAGGTATAAAGGAATGCCATATACGCTTTACCTACAGGAAGGGCTAAGCAAATCATTAGTTAGTATATAACTGAAAATTTTGTGTAGTGTGCAGTAGGATGGCTCAGTAGTTAGAGAACCAAATTCCAAAGCAGACCTGCCCAAGTTCGAACACTGTCCGCGGCAAATTAAGACCACTACGTAATGAGTTCTCAATAAGGACGAAAACGGTCTTCTATTTTAATTATTATAATCAAAGTTGCGGTATTGATATAAGCACCTGGCCAATTAATTACTTACATATGTCACTATAAACTAAGAATTTTGTAGTGTAGAAAGGCAATTCATCCAGTAGACCAGTTACGTCCTTATTTGGAACTCATCATGTACTGGCCAGAAATTGCCGCGGACAGGGCGCGAACCTGGGTACGTCTGCTTCGGAATCTGGTGCTCTAACCACTGAGCCACCCTGCCGCACACAACACTACACAAAATTTTCAGTTATATACTAAGTAATGTAACTTGGTTAATCTATTTTTGCTTTAGGTGGAGCTCATATGGCATCTATTTAGACCCAAAGTTCCAACTAACTATCCCAAATCTGTCATTACTGAACAGACACCACAATACATGGGGAAGGCGTATTGAAATAGACATTTATATAATTAAACGAACATTGGTTGCGTGGGCGGTGTTAACAATTATTATAATCATGGTTACGGTCTTGATATAAACACCTGACCCATTTCATACTTATATATGTGTCAGTATAAACTAAGAATTGTCTTTTCTACACTATACAATCCTTAGCTTATGCTGACAAATTTGTGTACTTAATGGGTCAGGTGTATGCATCAAGATCGCTACCTTGATTAAAGTAATCGAATATAGGATTTTACCTGCAGAAAAATGTTCCAAATAGGCGAACACTAAAATAATGAGTTAAGTTTATCGTAACATTGCAACACGAGTATATATATATATATATATATATATATATATATATATATATATATATATATATATATATATATTCTTCAAATTGATAAATAAAAATTGCATAAACGCAAAAATTTATTAGGAAACATGTTTATACCACACAGTTTTAAAGATGCAATTTCCTATCGCCAGAAAAAGACAGAAAAACTATGTGTTATAAAGCAGATGTTGAAAGGCAAGTGTGATTAAGATAGATTAAGCAACCGTATTAAACTACAAAATATAATAGAAAAAAATTATAGGTAGAAGATCTAATAATACTAATAATACTACCACTAATAGTAAAATATTATTGATATTACTACTTCTACTATTTTGTTATCTTTTCGCCATTTTCTTGTGCGGGACAATTGGTAGGACTCGTAGGTTGAATCCTTTACATTTTCAGGTTCACGGATTTTTGGCCTTGATTTATGGGTTCTCATTTATCGCTTCCTTTGTAAGCCGTCCATAAGCTGGTTGTCTGAAAATAACGTTGGAACCAGATTTGCCGATTTTTTCCGAATTTTCGAGAAGTCATTTTCAGTCGTAACTTCAGGGTGACACCATACTCATATGAACAAAACATCTCTAAATTGACATATATAGAATAACATTAAGAAAATTACTACTGCTAATACTAATATTAATAATACTATTACTACTTATAATAATAATAATAATAATAATAATAATAATAATAATAATAATAATAATAATAATAATAATAATAATAATATTGCAACTACTAATAATCCCACGTAATTAAATACTGCAAAATTCTTCCATCTAATACTACTCCTCTGCAACTAATACTACTAATATTATTTCTACTTCCAGAAATAACACTAATAATACTGATACTATTACTTATAATACAACAACTAATAATATCATTAATGCTAAATAAACTACTAATACTACTACTAATACCACAAAACATCTACTACTATTGCAACTACTGCTAATACTACATCTACCACCACAATTACCACTTCTGCTAGTAACATTAATACTAATATTCCTACTACTATTACTAATACTATTATTATTATACTTCTACTACTACTAATAAAACTACAAATACAACAAATACTGCTACTACTAAATCTTCTTCTACTACTGCTACTGCTATTACAAATAGTTTTAATACTACAAATACAACTAATTTTAATACTACAGAGGCATCTAATACTAATAATACTGCTACTAATACTGCTTCAACTATTAATTATTCTAAATGTTCTACTAATACCACTACAACTACTACTTTTACCACTACTACTAATAGTAATACTGGTGCAACTAATACTAAAATTACCACTACCACTAAAATTAATAATGATACTATTATTAATACTATTACTGATTCTATTACTAATAATACTACAACTAATTATATTAATACTACTACTTACTTATACTGATACTACCACTCCGTTAACTTCTACTACTACTACAACTACTACTAATACATCTACTACTACTAATGCTACCACGGCTGCTGAAATTACTACAACTACTACTAACAATTAAAATCCTGAATCTTAAGGAAATAAAACATAGTGCATATTGAATTAAAATAGGCAAATTTAATGGGGAAATGTTGAGTTCTAGTGCTGAGTTCAGTCATTATTGTTGCTAAGTTTGCTGCCTTTTTCTTGCACGATACAATTGATTCAAAATTTCGGCCAATAATCGGTGCACATGGAAATATAAAAGATTCAAGATTCTATCGACCTACGAGTGCTGTCAATTGTCCCGCACGAAAAAAGGCAGCAAAATTAACAAATTTAATGAGTTAATTACTGTTTGTTGAGAAGAACTAATATATATGCAAGTATGTATTAGGTTTTGCGAACCTAGTAACAAATTAGTTCAGTTGTGACCAGAAGGATAAACCAAAGGCAGCATGAACGGAAAGTTTAATCTCATGCACATTCGTTTCGTGCTTACTGGCGACTCATCAGTAGGAGCCGGTATTACGCCCTTTAAACCACTATATATTTGGTAGAAGAATGTGGAATAATAGGACGGTACAATCTCCTAGACGAATTTGTAAACCTATAATAGTGAAGCTAACATAATCTTAAGTCAACGACAATACGATTTCAATGCTAACTCACACTATATAATATATATACGGAGTCTGTAAAGGATACTAACACTATGGCCATTGTGTTAGTAACTGATACCTTTATTGAAATCGATGAGTACCGGATACTAACACTATGGTTTCCGAGTCGGTATATGATACCAACCTGATGGATATCAATTTATGCTAAAGTTCGCCCAAATTGATAATTAAAACAATTTCCGAACACCGAACCATGTCTAAAGAGTTCGACAATAAGACTTCAAAGCCAACTAGCTATAAATAATTTATATACAAAGTCTGTAAAGTTTACCAACACTATCGCCTTTCTGTCAGTACCCGATACCAACATTATGAAATCGAAAATGTACAAGTTACCAACACTATAGTGGTCGAGTCGGTACACGATACCAACGAAATGGATTTCAATGTATGACAAAGTTCACCAAAATTCCCAATTACAACTATTTCTTAACACCTGTTGCTCCATCAAATCCATACACTCTAGTGAAACCATAATCTGATGTATTAATCGTATGGCCAGAGGAAATATCGCGCTTGCTTCATTAGTTTGTTTTGCAAAACTTGAAATGATGGGCGAAGTGAAAGATTCGGTCGACAACGCCAGCCGAAATATCTTGTTGGAACAAAGTAACTGAAATTCAGCCTGTGTTAGTCATAACGCAGATCAGGTAAGTTCGATTAATCCAGTTTCGCTTATTTTCATTCATTTAAGCAAGTGAAGACTTACAAATTAGGTCGAAATCGGTCTATTTAATGAATTTCATTTTACATATTATGCAATATACAATGGTAAATAGCAGGTCTGGTATGAGAAATGAGTAATTGACATTAATCACTTTAATTTCACTTAAATGAACGCACACGTGACGTTAATTATATGTTTCTGAATGCTTCTCTGTCCTAAAAAACACACAAAAGCGTGGCGAACGATTATCTAGTGAATCTTCAGTAATTTATTAGATCACATTTATTTCATCGAAATGAATGTAAGCGAACAGACACACGCACATACTTACACATGCTGCACATTTATCCAGTGAAGAGTCTGTTATAGTTGAAATGCCTACCAATAGGTATAAATGCAATAGGTTAAAATAAATTCCCCACTTAACTTAAGGATTGTTACTATCTTGGTGAGATGAGCTTGCGGTGGAAGTGGACTTCCGAGGCAGAAAACCAAAATGTCATGAATTAAAATGAAAAAAGTGGATGTAAACACCTTGTTGTACTAAACAAGAGCAAAAATGTTCCTTTTAAAGAATATTTAGAAACCTGACCATTGTTTATAATTATTAATTACATTATTATTATTATTAATTAAATTTTATGCTTAATACCAACAAAATATCCCATTTTTGTCAACCATCCGCATAAAATAGCGAAACTGCTGAGAGTCGCATGTAAATTCAAGCTTTAATCTTTGACGAGTATGCTAGTAGCTGCGTTGAATTTATACAATCGACACTCAAGTCAATTGCTGTGTATACAAAACAATTATGGGAGAGTGTCGCGTTCTTAAGTTTACCTAACTTATACATGCATGGCAGATTAATTCCCGCTAGTTAGTTTTCTGTTGTGCTATTTATCCATTATATTGTTTACAGCTATTATATAACAGGCATACATATTTTCGTACAGATAAAACGTAGCACATATTTTAACTAAACTCCAATTTGTTACCATCTTAAATTCTTGTCATTTACAATTTTCTACATAATTATGAGCAGTACATGCTAGCAAATAATTGTCTCATATTTAGCAGATCTATGGCCCTTGTTCGATATCTATTTGATGCCGGCGTATCGGTTTTTGTCTATACATTGATTATTTAAATCAAGTTTGCGATCTTAAAGTAACCACCAATCCCATTAAATTTAACCATTCGTTGAATAATATGGCAAAACTACCGCCAGTCACCACACGCGCAATCAATTATTGTTAAATTGTATTGCCTATATATATGTATATGTGGCAAAAGCTGCAAACGGTTAATGTTCGTGACTGCATAGAAATTGAGCAGCCGACATTTCCAGTCAAGTTCAATGTATGCGAGACTGCTCGAGGTGGGAGCCGCATATCTAAATTTGATTTCCATATATATATTCAATGCGGTTTGATCCTCGATAGTCAGCTTGCCGTCGTACTCTGATGATGATCATGGAAGGTCGAAACGCGTCAGTGCGTTGCGGCTGGCGGTAGTTTTGTTATGTTGTTCGACGACTGGTTAAATACAATGGGATTGGTGTTTACATCAAGCTCGCAGACTTTATTTAAAGAAGTTATACAAAATTTTGTTATAAATTAATGTGTATTTGACTGATATACTATTCGTTATTGTATGTCCAATATTCCGTATTGACCAAACGTCATTATTGCCATCTCTTTGGCTCTCTCGCTTTCACAGTACAGCCTTCTTTCATTACCCGATCGACATTATTTGAGTCATCGCACGAATTTTTTCCCTCAATTCTAAACTTAATTACTTTGATCTGGAAACATTACAGTAATACTGTATACTGCTAGATGTGAGAGCCGCATATCTAAATTTGATTTGCATATATATTCAATGTGGTTTGATCCTTGCTAGTCAGTTTGCCGTCGTACTCTGATGTTGATCATGGAAGGTCGAAACGCGTCAGTTCGTTGTGGCTGGCGGTAGTTTCGCTATGTTGTTCGTCGTCTGGCCAAATACTATGTGACCGGTATTTACTTCAAGTTGGCAAACTTGATGCAAAGAATTGCCCAATTACTGATTGTTAATTTTATTCTTTGTTTGGTCAATATATGGAATCACATGAATGCATAGATCATAAAAGTATATCATACATTATAAATCAATTCATGTCCCCCTAGAAACTCATTGTTTTAGGCACTTTTCTATAAAACCACTGTGGACTTAATAGAAAGCAAGCTTCCTTCGTAGTTGGCTTCATGCTACTTAATATGCCATAATTAAGCATATATTTACTATTTCATCTGCGTAGCTGGTGGGAGTAACACTTAAGGTTATGAAAAACTATATTTGATTGAAACACAAGTCATTACTAATACGACGTATTCGTACAAATTTCAATGACTTACTTAAAGTGGATGATGGAATAATAAGCGTGAATTATAACCAAAAGGACTTGCTTAATCTTAGCTTTATATTAATTTAATTGAATTAGTTAAACATATCAGTGTTTGCATATAACGGGTTGGTCATGTTTGGTCTTTTGTCTGCCGTGCTCAGTTTAGCCAGTTGAAGAAATCAACAATAGCAAACTGTACCAGTGAGGATGGTGATGAAATGAACTCCAACCTTTATGTAATTTAACTAGCCTTGCAAAATGACAAGTCTGTAGTCGATTACAGTTAACGAGTCGTATAAACCTGTCTTCGCTTTTGTTAAAGCTTGACGACGAGTTATCTACCAGGGATAAGACCGTGATGTCTATATTACATTGTAAAAAGCAGTGGGATGCGACTCACACTCATAGCAGTCTCGTACTCGCTTCACTTCAAAGAAACGATAGCCATACATCTCTATACATTCGCGCTCTGACGGTGACCAACGAGCGTATTAACTGGTGGGCAGATTTTACCGACAGTTGTTTTGCCATGACAAGCGATTGACTACCAAATGCATTTGGTGTTTATCTTAAGTCAATCAGTTTGAAACCAGCAGTAAGTTGAAAAGAGTTTTAATTCAATTTGGTACTGCCAATAGTCTGGAATCGGCTTTCATATCATGTTGTCAGGCTTTGCAACAATTTGTGTATCGGCAATTATTTACTTTACAACTCGTATTGCCTGCCCTTCTGTATGCTTGCTTCTACTTTGTAATTCAATCAGACTGTTTGACTAAACACTTGAATGTTATACACGTATATCTTATTCACACGTGTCAGTAAGTCTATATATATATATATATATATATATATATATATATATATATATTATATATATCTGTGTTAAAACGTATACATATTGTACCACATTTCTTTAATACTGTCTTTTGTCGGTTTCGTACTAAATGTAGTATCTTTTATTGGTACATTTTACTAACGGCAAATAATTTATGCATGACTCGATGTATAATTTATGGCAAGTTATAAAATTGTAGTCAATTAACCACTTCACTGTTGTCCGTCGCTGCCTGTCAATTGACCGCATTAGTCATTCGTCAAAAGAAAATAAGATTTCTGCTCTATCCAGACTAAAAATTGTCAATTGATAGTATAAAAAGCATTCGGCGGCACAATGTGTACAATTAGCAAGCCAGAAAAGTTTTAATTTATGAGTTCTTTTGAAGCCGTAGCGCATCCCTAGAAATAAAATCGTTACTAGTTGTAAGTGAGCACTGGAATGGCGAAGCACAGCTCTTGTTTTCATATAGAAGGTTTTGGTTTCAGTAGATAAAGCGACGAATTATGTATTAATATAACAAAATGTGTCATCATGACCCAAGGTTAAAGCTTGCAAAAGAGCTTATTGCATCAAATAATTGGACTTGATATAAACCAAAATTAAATTTGTTTAAACAATTACACAACATTAAAAAATGCCATTATTCAAATCAAGTTTGGGAGCTAGAAGTAAACACCAATCACAATGAATTTAAATAGTAGTTGAACAACATAGCTAAACTACTGCCAGTCGCATGCACTAACGTGTTTCTAACTTCAATGATCATCATCAGAGTACGACGGAAAACTGACTAGCGAGAATCAAACCGCATTGAATATAAATGGAAGCAGAATTAGATATGTGGCTCTCACCTCTAGTAGTCTTGCATACATTTTACTCAACAGGAAATGTCTGCAGCACAAATTCTACGCAGTCACGAACATTAAACTTATTCAACTTTCGCCACAGATATATATATATATATATATATATATATATATATATATATATATAGTATAGGCTATACAATTTAACACTATTTGATTGCGCGGGTGGTGGTAACAATTCTGTCAATCAAGTTTCCGAGCTTGAAGTAAGCACCAATCCCATTGTATTTAACCAGTCGTCGAACAACATAGCAAAAACTACCGCCCGTCGCACGCACTGAGCGTTTCGACCTTCTATTATAAGCATCAGAGTACGACGGCAAACTGACAAGCTAGGATTGATCTGCATGGCATACGTATGGAAAGCAAAACTCGATATGCGGCTTTCACCTCTAGTAGTCACGCATGCATTGTATTCGACTGGAAATATCGGCTGCTCAATTTCTATGCGGTCACAAACAGTAACTTTTTGCAGCTTTCGCCACATATATATAATTAACACAATTAAGCAATCAATGATTGCGCGTCCTTATTGGGAACTCATCACGTACTGGCCAGAATTTCCCCGGAAAAGAAGAACGAAACAGATTTACTGGATGAATTTCCTTTTCTACACTATTCAATTCTTAGTTTATACTAACAAATGTATGTACTTAATGGGTCTGGTGTTTATATCCAGTTCGCAAACTTAACTATAATAAATAAGTAACCAGTACCAGCGTATTTTAGACTTTGCACTGTCGACTTTAATCTTTTTTTCTTGTTATGTCATAAACTGACCTGTCTATTATTACGCCATGTTATTAACAGAAAATGCGTACGAAGCGAAATCGGTGAAATCCGTCATATAGTGGAAATATTTTTCAAGATGAAGATTTTTAAATAAGGCTCAATTTCTTTATCGTTAGAGCATCGGTGAAATATTACGCAACTCTGTTATGCATAGATGCTAGACCAATTTATATCAAAATGCGTCATTCCGCTACCTGGGTTTCATTAGACCGTAAAATGACGCCTAAAGATTAGATAGGATTTTAACCCAGTTTCAGCAGAATTCCCATGATGAAACTCATGAATAATGAAGCTTTATTTTATCACTTCTATTTGCAATAATTTTAGACATTTTAGACAAGTTTTGTGTAATGTTGACAAGAATACCGTTTTTAAAATATTTTATGCTTGTTTTTATTTAAATTTAATTTTGATCGTTCATTATTTTTCCTTGCAGTAATTAGGAAATTCAAAGTTAATTTGTTAAAATATAATGAGGATTATTGGAAAAATCATTCCAATAAAGGACAAATTTAATCGAAAATGCACATTCATCTCTTGCTTATTTGCGACTCATCAATAGATGCCAGTCCAACACCAACAATTTGATGACTCATTTGCTTCGGCTGACTATCGTACATAACTCTAGTTATAATTAAACTAACTTTTTGTCAATTACGCACCTTCGAAGGCAACACTTGCATAAATAAAAATTATCAGTAATTTAGAAAGTATGAACCAAACGCACGTTGTCGGCTTGTGATTGTATGGTTTATTCTAAATACAAACGATCAGCCACTGACTCATCGTGGCTCAATTATACTTAATTGAACAGTTACACGAATTCACACCTCATGGTTACATGAAATCTGACATTTATCAATTATAACAACTAACACTGAGAATAAAAAGACTACATGCATTAAACCATTAAACATTCATGTGCTATAAAGTGACATAATAGATTCAGTAGGCAAATATTTGTTACATTATAATTAATAAAGCATATATTACTCGCTAAATAGTTGATCGAGCAACTGAATCAATTCAAACGTTGTTCATAGCACTAATTCCGAAGAATGGATTAACTTTGGAAGGAAAGCTGTCAATTAATAATGGTCTAAAAAATATGGCATGAAATCGGGTATAACATAAATACGAATACAGCTCAAACCGGTGACCAGTCGAGAATAAATAAATTTACCCACCCCAATGCCCCAGAAAATACTGTTTAAGGGTGATTTGTCAGTATTACTATAATTGTATTCCACAGGGTTTAGCCACATGGGAAATTAAATCTAATGTAGTGGAGATAGTTGTCTTTTGGATGATGCAATTTATCTTCTATGAAAACTTAGTTTGGTCAGCAAATTAGCTGATACACAATATGTACAGAACCGAAGTAATTAACTAGATTTGGACAAACGCAATTGGGAAATACCGCTTAGCCGATTTAATTTATACTTTTGATGGTCTGATCACACAGCCGGTCATAACTATAAATATCTCACTTGCTGCATTCCTTGTACATATTTGGTGGGATAAGCACTCGATTAAAAAAAAGATACTCATCATTAATTACAGAAATATCACGAAAGAAATGTGTCTATATATGCAAATGTCCATATTCAGCAAAATTAGGGCCAAATAAGTGTGTAAAATACCGTAGTGTGCAAAATAATTTATTCGAACTTCGAAATAAAAGAGAAGAAATTATTCCTTGAGATTTGTGCCAAATTTAACTCAAGAACGAGAATTTTACCTGTGGAATATTTGGCCTCCACTAAAATAAAATCACTTATTATAAAATATGTAGGAGCTTAATCCGCAACATCTGAAATAAGAGGCTGCAATGCATTGAGCTGGCACTAGTCCTTGTTTGTGACTAATTTTTTTCGTAGTAGTTGTCGTAAAAAATGGAAGACGTCAATATTTTTCGTAAAACCGTTGAAATAACGAGTTCTCGCTGATAAAGCAATCATTAAACGATCATTGATTGCGCGTGCGGTGATAAAAATTATTTAAATCAAGTTGCGATCTTCATGTTAACATCGTTTCAATTATAAACATATATTTGTAATTAAAATATTTATTATCATTGCCCGCGTAACAAATGAACGTCCAATAATTTTAAATGTTCCATTCAATAGCACTACCTTAGGTAATGTGGCTATAATGAAAGATTGAAGTGGTGAGATGGAATTTTAAGTCCAAGGAGATATCATATAGGCTAAACCTAAAAGGAAAGGGGAATTAAGTAAAATTTTCCAGTATATATTCTATAGTTTTGTGTAGCGTATGGCAGATTGACTTAATGGTTTGAATTACACACCCTAAAGCAGACGTACCCAGGTTGGATTTCTGTAAGCGGGAAAATTCTGGACAGTAATTGAAGAGTTTCCAATAAAGACGAAACTCGTCTACTGGATAGATTGCATTATCTTCATCACACAAATCAATCATTTACAAATAGCCTCGTTTACATTTAATGAATTACTTTTGTGTGCAATGAATTATCTTTATCCGTAAAAGCCTACTTATTTTTCTATAGCCAATCAATGTTTGTGCACCTGGGAACCAAAACATAATTGTCAATAATCACGGTCCTTGCATCTATCCTGAAAAAATCACGCGAAATGCTAATAATAAATTAGGAATAAAACTTTGACGGTACTTTAAACAAGCGTGCCAATTAATTAACTCAAGTTTGCGATCTTGGTATAAATCATCCAATTCCGTTTCATATATATATATATATATATATATATATATATATATATATATATATATATATATATATATATATACAATATAAACTAAAAATTATATTATGTAGAAAAGGAGATTCATCCAGCAGACCGGTCACGAACTTATTGGAAATTTTCACGTACTATTCACTATTTGCAGCGGCAGGGCTCGAAGCGGGGTACGTCTGCGTCGATGCTCGTGACTTTAATTACTGAGCCAGTCTGTGCGTTCGTCCCAAAACAAATCACGCGAATCCTAATGATAACTTAGGAATAAAAAGTTCATCATATTTCAAACAAGCACGCAAATTTCGATTACGAAAATATTGAAAGCTTTTAAAATTCATTTAAATAGTATTAGGACTGTGTATTAAAGTGTAATGGTTGAAAGGCTATGTCTAAAGAATAAAACTATTCATCTTTAACAAAGATAGAATATGCAAAAGCGCAATACGTCGAGAGTGCAGAAAGTACACCAGCTGCGACAACAAATGTCACGTGAACGACTGCACGTGTATTTTCAAGTGTCCACTGCTCATTCACGTAAGAGAGTAAGTTCAGTTTCCGTTTCACCAGAAGTGTGGCGAGTGTCAAAATGCACACTAACAAAATTTTAACTTTTAGCTATGCATAGAGATTCCTTCCTGCGTAATGTGAATTAGATGTGGTTGGGCGATAATATTTCATTTGTCTATTTAATAAAGTGTCATTGCATTGCACGTTATGTCAAACACAGAAAGCTGACAGTTAACTAAATGCATTGAAATTATTTATTTACCTTATCCATGTTGGGCTCAACAAGGACAAGTTAAGTAATCTATTCCTTGCTGTGCAATTTGTTTGTATCATTGCAAATATATATTGAACATTGTATACATAACAAAAAGTTAGTTCAAATAAAACTATGAATTTCTTGACGTAATATCTGGTACTACTGAATGCAAAAGTGCTCATAAGTAAGAATTCCCAATTACAGTGAAAACTAGTCTATCCAGTAATCGATTAGTGTAGGCTCCGTGCATGTTATATTTAGTGAGATGATTTAGAGATTGCATTGTAAGATATGACTTTGTATAATACTACCTCCAGTACTGATTGAATACCGTTAAATTATAACACAATTCGTGACAAATTATAGAGCGTGATGCCAGCTCCCACTAATGAGTGGCTAGTAATCACGAGACGCATGCGGAAACACTCAGTGGCTAGAGCACCAGGTTCTGAAGCAGACGTGCCCAGGTTCGAGTCCTTTCCGCGGCAAATTCTGGCCAGTACATGATGAGTTCCCACAAGGGGCGAAACCAGTCTACTGGATGAATTGCCTTTTTTCACACTATACAATTCTTCGTTTATACTCACATATGTAAGTAATTAATGGTCATGTTTATATCAAGACCGCAACCTTGATTATAAAAATTGTTATCACCACCCGCGCAACCAATGTTCGTTTAATTAGACTGACCTGTTTATTCACACTAAATTTAAAACATCATTCGGGTCCTCTTTGAACCAATCTATTACTAGATACGCAACAAATAATAAAAAACAGTATATATAAAGTAATCAATTAATCGAAAATCACGGTTTTAAAATAGGGTATTTTTACAAAGACTTCTACAATTCGCATGCTTGAAAACCGATGCTCATTAGAAATGTTACAAAGTTTATATTTTGCAGACCACGTGCCCTTTATTTAATAAACCTTTCACGCCTTTATATGGCTCGTAATATATTTGAATATTGGAGTTTTGGACTGAGCATATGTTAAACAATTTTTATTTCCTCATTAATCTGTATCCTAAATTAAGGCGCGCCAATTTCACATAATAACACGTTTCGATAAAACCCGGTCTTGTTTTTAACGATAATTTTTTGTTACGGGACAAATTTATGCGTTTCATTGCTCTTTACTCAAGTTAGAGAAGAGAAAGGCAAGTAAACGATTTTAAATGAATTCTCATATTACCGTCCTTAATGTAACAATCTATTACAAATGGTGGAACCACAGAATAGCAATACACCATTTGTATGCAATTCTTGAAAAAAATATGAATATAAGGATGTATGCATTAACTATGGCCGTCCTATTTTTGAGCTCCTTCTTATGCAGACAAGGGAATATACCTAATTTGTCATTAAAGAATTTTTAAATCTAATTGATGCTTGCTTTTTAGTCCTTACAGAACTCTAATCCATAGGAGCGGTTACTGTGCCCCCAGACCCTATATAGGCTTGATCGGGTAATATTGTGCAACCAATTCAGACATATCTTAGATGTATGACTATTTGAACGGATTGAACTTAAACTGAAACCCTCATTAAGTCAACCAGTGTTTACGCTGGTAGCAATTACAATACATATAATCAAGTTTGCTGAAGTAATTGTCATCAACGCCCGCGCAATCAATGTTCGTTGAATTACATAAATGTTCAATTCTACACCACTTCCACACATAGAGTGGCATCTGTTCTATTATGTCAGATTGGGGATGGTTAATTGGAACTTTTGAGCTAAAGGAACGCCATATAGGCTCCACCTAAATGAAAGGCTAACCAAGAAAAATTAGTTAGTATATAATTGAAAATTGTGTGTAGTGTGCGACAGGGTGGCTCAGTGGTTAGAGAAACATATTCCTAAGCAGACGTGCCCAGTTTCGAGCCTTGTCTGCGGCGAATTCTGGACAGAACGTAACGAGATCAAAATAAGTACGAAACCGGCCTACTGAATGAATTATATACTATTTAAAAGCAATTTATCCAGTAGACCGGTTTCGTCCTTATTGGAAACTCACCACGTACTGTCTAGAATTTGACGCGGTCAGGGCTCGAATATGGGCACGTCTGCTTCTGAATCTGGTACACTAACCACTGAGCCCCGTGTCACATACTAGGCACAATTTTCAGTTATATAATAACTAATGTGTCTTGGTTAGCCTCTACTTTAGGTAGAGCCCATATAACATCCATTTGGCCCTAAATTTCCAACTAACCATGCTCAATCTGTCATTATCGAACAGACACTACGTTACATGGAGAAGTGTTATTGAAATGAACATGAGTTGCGCGAGCGGTGATAACAATTACTTTTAACCAAGGTTGCGAAATTGCTATAAAAACCTGACCCATTATGTACATACATTTGTCAGTATAAACTAAGTATTTTATAATGTGTATATAAGGACGAAGCCAATCTACTGGATGAACTGCCTTAACATAGTATATACTGATTGAATTTCCTTTTTCTGCATTGTACAATTATTAGTTTATACTGAAAAATGTATGCAATTAATGGTTCATGTATTAATATCAAGATAGCAAACTTGATATAATTATATGGCTGAACAGAATGCTCATAAAAATCACACCTTATATCATGCGATTGTATATGTGTTCATTGAAGCTAAAAACGAAAACGAATTGCTCCCAGTTGAGGCAGTTTTATGCAACATTCTTCATCCTATGTTAAAATAAACAAAATATTATTTCATACATTTACTATAATCAAGGTTGCGAACTAGATATAAACACCTGACCCATTAGTTACGTACATTTTGTCAGAATAAACTAAGACCGGTTTCATTCCTATTGGGAACTCATCACGTTCTGGCCAGAATTTGCCGCGGATAGGGCTCGAACCTGGGCACATCTGCTTCGGAATCTGGTGCTCTAACCACTGAGCCACCCTACAGCACAATACCAAATATTTTCATTTATTTACTAACTACTGGATCTTGGTTAACCTTTATTTTAGGTGGAGACTATATAGCATCCATTTATCCCCAAAGTTCCAACTAACCATCACCAGTCTGTCATTATAAAACAGATACCACATTACAAGGGGGTGATATTTAAATAAACATTTATATAATTAAACAAACATTGGTTGCGCGGGCGGTGATAAAAATTAGTACAATCAAGGTTGCAATCTCGATATAAGCCCCTTACCAATTAATTACATATTTGCCGTGTATTTTGAGTATTTAATCCAACTTTATCCCCTTAGCATTCAAAAGAAGATTATTATAAAAAGTAACAGATTTTGCAGCCGACTGAAATTCAAGTAAACAGAAAATGTCTTTAACAAAGATGTGATAGAACCGCATTTCCATTGGGACGAATAAAAAATCAGCCCGATCGAAGACAAAACGAAATTGGAAATTGTGATCAATCGGATCTTTGTGAAACTGTCCGTGCAAAGCTACTTCCCGCGTATGCAAAACGTGGCATTGGAAAATATGTAGCTGGCACTCCGCAATCAAATTTCAAAAAAAATAAAATGTCATTTGTTAAACATTGATGCATATTTCTGCTTTATATTAAATGTATCCCTCCACACGTGATTTATTTTTCAATTAAAATTACAAATATTTCTTCCGTGACTTACTGATGTAATAACACTTAATTTAGACACTGCCGACAAGGAGAACTACCAGTGAAACCATGCTCACGTGGCTGAGTGGTCTTCTAAAATTAATTGTTTACAACAGTATGAATTGCACTAACAAGCTGTAGCCAATGGAATGGCCTTTTGTGTATTGTCTAAATGAAAATCTGCATTATACCTGAAAGAATATTGATATGATAACCTAAACCAACTGTTCCTATTTTTAATTGCTCCTCCACTGGCGTGAGTCATTCAGTCAATTTCTGTCGCACTGCCTAATTTTCTATACATCCAAATTTAGTTTGTAATTTGAATTGACAAGAAGAATTTGCACAGTCTGAGAATAAGGAATTAGCTTGAACTCACGCCACACGTGTCTACTGACATTCTCGACATGTGGCCAAACATAGTTCGTCACAAAAAGATTTCTGATTGAACATGTCAATCTCTTCTAATATAAGTCAAGTTAACTGGTATTTTTCAGCCTTAATTCGCCAGAAAACTTGGTAATTAATAACATTCATTATTTTTTTATAGAAAAATCCAAAACCCTAGCAATTAATGTGGGAAAATTTGCAAGTATAGCCCTCTCATGGCAGTATATGAGCACTCGGTGGATGAAACCTCTTGGGATATGTCAGTTTTGCCAGCATGACTCATTTCGCCAAAATCTACTTTAACTAATCGACTAACTTTGACATTAAACCAATTGCTGCTTGATTAAACAAAAGTATGCAGAACAAGCCCATTCACTGTCTAATGGCATTTCAGTCCCAAATGGAGATACATTAATTATTTGTTGAGCACGAAAAGACATTTGGACTGAAATTAATGGCATCGGAGTATTAGTCACCTGCGCATCTGTCTATCTATTTCCCATCCACTAAGTCCACCTCAAAATTGCGCCCAAAAATTTTTTATATCTTGTATAATTACATATTTCTGTTCGCACCAACACTTACATGCATAAGCTGGTACATACAGATAATCTAATTAACCGAGTGTTTCAGTTTTCCAGATATCGGGTCATTAACGCAGATACGCATAGTAGTAGGTAGGTCTTTTGTTCCATAATGTATAGGTATTTATGAAGACATAAAAGATAAGTAGACACACAAACTTTTAAATAGAATTGTTTTTTTATGCCATATGAATTTCAATTAAGTCGATAGAGCAATGTTCTAAGGACGCTTCCCTTGCGGAGCCACACAACATTGCGTATGAGAAGAATTTTACTAATCTAATTAGCGTTATTCCACTTACAGAATGAAATTTACCCCTCTTTCGAATGGGCTATGCTGGAATGTTATAGTTTAAAATAAAGCTTCTGAAAACATATCCCGTTATATAGCTCGAAATTGGTCTAATCGCGCAGTCTAATTAAACTCTTTATTTTTGTGCATGTAATACACCAAGAAATTAACTGCCCAAGCCATTAGCATTAACGCAGACGCCGTTTATAGAGTATCGGCTTATCTCTAGGAGTCTTAGCTGACATGACAATCCCTGAATTAGACCATGGATTCGCTCGTATTGGGCTACGTTATCTGCTCGAACCAGTAAATCAATAAGCAAACTAATAGTTAAAATGTAATGTTACACGGCACACCACTCTTTCTCGTCTGAGATGTTTGCCTACCTGTAATTGAATATTTGAATAATAGAATTGAAATCATGGTCTAATCGAATTATTTTAATTAGAAAACGATTTCCAGTATATGTCCTATGAGCAATGGTTGTCGGATTTTTCATCTGCTATAAAATTGTCATGAGCCAACGCAGTGTTTCAACTGACTAATTTACGGTAGAAAATGCGCCTTCAACAAATCATGATACCACAAAATTGTGATATGTAAATTGATCAAACTTCATTTCTTGTGTGCCAAACAAAAATTTACTCCTGAACAGTCATTCATTGGGCATGTGGTGATAAAAATAAATTAAGACATGTTGGCTTAATCGGGATAAAAACAAAAAAATATTTTGGAAGCTAATGACTGGTGCTTATATCAAGTGAGCAGTTTGTATTTGATAAATTGATTTCAACACCATCACAGTCCGTGACAAAAAATCAATGATTGCGCGGCCGGTGGCAACCATTCATTAAAGCGAATTTGATAGCTTAACGTAGACAGCAATCTCATTTGCTACCGGCTTTGTCATGTCTTAAATATGCATCACGGCTTAGTCCGCGATTGTCAGTGTGTCACACTGCTCAAATGTTGACCGTGGAAAGTTTGAACACAAAAGCACTTATGATTGAGGTTATTTTTCCTTTGCTGTGCGATTGGTTATGTAGAAGATATTGGTGCCTATCTCATGTTTGCAAACTTGATTAAAAGTTCTATTTCCTTCCTTTGCGAATACTAGTTATAATTAAAGTTAATTGTTGCTTAACGCAAAAGTGACATTCGAAAACTAGGAAGACTCGATAGGGCAATAACACCAAGGTTTCACTACTATTTAAATCACGGTTTCATAATATAGATAAACACCATTCCTATTCATTTAACCAGTCGCGCAACAGCTAAACTATTCAGTTACTGGAACTGGCGCATTTCAATCTTCAATTGTCATCATTCTAGAACGACGTAAAATTTACTTGCACAGTTCATATTGCAATGCAAATATTTATTGACTGAAGTGTCAGTTGCCCAAGTTCGTGCAGAACGCTTTTGCCATATTTGAAAAAATACTTTCATTAAGTAATCGTGGATAGCATGTTAGTGATTACAATTGGTTAAATATTTGTTAATGACGAAGTTTGTCTATATCGTGTGACATATTAAAAGTGTGAACTGCTATATGTTCATCTCCACAATTTTTATCTTAATAACCCATATTACCAACCGCTGAATCAGTGATTGCATAACAAAACAACATGTGTGGATAACAAAATATTACATTAAAAATTTCTGTATTAACCATAATTAAATATAAACTTTAAAATTTTAAAATAAATAAATAATAAACAAATGAGTTAAATTTTCCACAATTTGATAATGTAAGAACAGGTTAATTGTCGTGATTGACAAGTGAAAAGGATTTCTCATAAATAGTTAGTATATATAAAGCAACATTAGCTAACAGGCGATTAACAAAATAAAAGAAGGAACTTTATATTAAATAGTAAAATCAAATTGTAAATCTGCCGGAAAAACGATAGATAATACAATACAAATATAGAAATAAGGGACAACAAGAACGATTTGAATATGTATTGCTATAAAAGTATACCGAAATATATATGCATATATATATACATATATATATATATATATATATATATATTAAGAGAGATAGAGAGAAAGAAAAAGAAAAGTTATATAGGTATATATATATATATATATATATATATATATATATATATATATATATATAAAGCATGAAATCCATAATGAAGGCTCATTGAATTAATGCAAAATATAAATAGATAGATATAAATTACGGTTGTTGGTTTGATAATAAACAGCTAGAAAAATTTATAGGCATATATATATATATATGTATATATATATATATATATATATATATATATATATATATATATTTAAGGAGATGCGAATGTAAAACGGAAAACCTTTTAGAGAATGAATCAATATACCATATATCATTTAAACTGTTAAAACACTCATGGAATGTATGTATTAGGTGTTGCGAACCTAGTAACAAATTAGTTCAGTTGTGACCAGAAGGATAAACCAAAGGCAGCATGCTGCCTTTGGTTTATCCTTCTGGTCATAACTGAACTAATTTGTTACTAGGTTCGCAACACCTAATACATACTTGCATATATATTAGTTCTTCGCAACAAACAGTATTTAACTCATGGAATATATAGGAATCGCCGCTAAAGGATTTAAAAAATGTAATGAAGGTAAAATATATTGATATAATAATAATAATAATAATAATAATAATATTAATATTAATATTAATATTAATAATAATAATAATAATAATAATAATAATAATAATAATAATAATAATAATAATAATAATAATAATAATAGTAATAATAATAATAATAATATATAATAATAATAATAATAATAATAATAATAGACAGACGGATATATTGGCAGGTGGATATATAGACAGATAGACTAATATAAAGTTAAAACATGAGTGTATATGTTGACTTATGAACTGATAGAACGATTAGATAGATATGAAGTTATATATATATATATATATATATATATATATATATATATATATATATATATATATATATATATATATATATGTATATATATATATATATATATATATATGGAATATAGATAAATTGAAATATTTTTACATATAAATCGATAGCAAAATAGATAAATAAATATGTAAGTAGATTATTAAGTAGATAGATAGATAGACTTTAAAGTAGCTAGATAGAAATATATATAGACAAGTGGATAGATAGATATGAATGGAATAGGCAATCTTATTGATAGATTAATAAGAAAAGTTAATAAGTGATTTGTTGATAAACAGTTTGTAGATTATAAGGAAAATTTGCAATCATACAACCGAGGAGACTAAGAGACCAGTTTACAGCGTTACAGTGCTGTTCAACCACCATAAATTAGATAGCATCTGTATAATGTGAATCTACTTCATTCATCGTCCTGACATGTTTGTATTTGCATGCTATTACTCAGGTCGTGCCTTTTCCTGCCGAAGGCTATAAAATGAACAGAGCACATTTCCTGATACGAATAACAATTTTTATTAAACTTATTATTGGGTATGTCTTTTGTTTGCCTAATACGGTTGTGAGTTCAGTACTTGTGCACGAAATTAAATTAGCTTTTTACAGGTAAACCGTCCACAAATCTTTATCACGCCCATACATAATATGTAGATGTATTATGAAACTCCCGTTTTACTAATAGACATATTTATACATGTGCAGTTGCACATATATATATATATATATATATATATATATATAGTATATATATATATATATATATATATATATATATATATATATATATGCTTTTCAGTCATACGCTCTTAGATTTATTATCTTATAAGTATCGGTTGCTTAATGGAACTCAATTCAATTGGGTTTTGGCATTTTGTACTACTTGACATGCACCTACTTTGTATGAGGATTATTGCAAATTTTGCCCAGAATAGGCTTCAATGATACTCATAAGAAACTTGATTTGTTTAAGCGCCTATTCAGGAAGGAAGCTCCAACTATGCCTATATTAGAAGATGATAGTTTTGCTAGAAATTGCGATGATGGCTTTTGTCGTTCTTGTTGTAGTTGTTGTTGTTGATGATGATGATAATGATTATTATTATTATTGTTTGAAATATTATTATTTTTTATTATTATTATTATTATTATTATTATTATTATTATTATTATTATTTTAATTGTTTTTATTATTACAAAATATAATAATAATGATTGTTATATTGGAAACAATGATTTTGATGCTGTAGACAATTATTTAATTACTGTACCTCTTTAATGAAATGTGGTTACATAATTCTTTTTCGCTTATATTTTGCGTGCGTTGTCCTATGCTGATGCCACGTGTGACACACTAATATTATCACAAGAAAAAAGTCCATCGCAGGGCATAAAAATGATGTAACGTTTTAAGTAGGGCAGCTCATCTTTTGTTTGCGTGAACAAAGCAATTTTTCTATCCAGTAAGATTAAATATGGGAAAATTAATTAAATTGAAGCATCGATGCTGAACTTGCAGAGTTGATGATGAATAATTGGAAATGGACAATGCTGGAATTCAGGTAGACTGGAACCCCTTATATTTTCATTGTAAATTCGTTTCAAACACAAACTTCTTCATATTCCAAAGGAAAGCTGTTTTAATTATTTTTAATGAGTAAAATAGATTAAAAATATCAATGCGCAAAAATTGAACATGAAGCAGAACAATCCTGTTCGACAAAATATGAATCAGGTAACCTCAAACATTACGCAATCGTTATTATAATCAAGGTTGCGGTCTTGATATAAACACCTGTAAGTAAGTAATTAATGGGTCAGGTGTTTATATCAAGACCACAACCTTGATTATAATAATTTTTATCACCACCCGCGCAACCAATGTTCGTTTAATTATATAAATGTTCATTTCAATACCACTTCCCCATGTAATGTGGTGTCTGTTCAGTAATGACAGATTGGGCATGGTTAGTTGGATCTTTGGGTCTAAATGGATGCCATATGAGCTCCACCTAAAGGAAAAATTGACTAACCAAGTTACATTAGTTAGTATACAACTGAAAATTGTGTGTAGTGTAGTGTGCGGCAGGATAGCTCAGTGGTTAGAGCACCAGGTTCCGAAGCAGACGTGCCCAGGTTCGTATCCTGTCCGCGGCAAATTCTGGCCAGTACTTGATGAGTTCCCAATAAGGACGAAACCGGTCTACTGGATGAATTGCGTTTTCTACACTATACAATTCTTAGTTTATACTGACATATGTAAGTAATTAATGGGTCAGGTGTTTATATCAAGACCGCAACCTTGATTATAATAATTTTTATCACCACCGGCGCAACCAATGTTCGTTTAATTACGCAATCGTTGATTGTACGGCTGGCGGTAATAAATGCTTAAATCAAGTTTGCGACCATGAATTAAACACCAATCCTGCTGTACTTAACTAGTCGTCGAACAACAATTACGGAGAAAAAGAGAATAATTGATAGTGCGGATGGCGTTAACAGCTTTATAAACTAAGTTTTCGAACTTGGCACAAACACAAATCCCGATGTGTATAATCAGTCGCATTGCGATTTGAACCTCGCTAGTCAGTTTTCAGTCGTGCTTTGATCATTATCAGGTGATAGAAAAATCATTGAATGCGCAGGTGTTGATAATACCTCTTTAAAAGAGATTTGCGTGCTTGATATAAACATCAATAACATTTTATTTAACCAGTCGCACTAAAGTATGATGTGCAATAGAATTGACTTTAAATTCTCTGAAATTATAAATATGAACAGGATGTCATACATTATGTTAAACTAATAAAGTTTTTAAGGGTAGTTAACAATATTCCAACATCATTTTGAGATAAACAGCCGTTGGACGGCTTCAGAGTGAATGGACATGTTGGAACCCATGAATCAATTACAAACAAAACCTGTGAACCTGAAAATGTAAATGATTCAATAGTTTACCGATCTACGAGTGCTATCAACTGCCCCGCTCAGAAATAAAAAGGAAAAAAGAAAAACTCCATAAAACTGTTTTTAATGATAACTTTTACTTTCGTTTTACACGCGTAATGGATAAATTATTGAAAATTATCAGATTAAGCTCCTGTTCCAATCTCATAAGCATCCCAGACGCTTGTTGGCGAGATGTCTATTTTGGATGAAATTAACATCTAGTAGATATATTTATTAAGAAAATCTTGTGTTCTTGGATACGCACGAATTCCATCTAAAAATAAACACAACAGCACAGATCGACTAGTGCCAATCGCACGTATTGAAAAGTTTCGAACTTGAGAGGTTAACATAAGACTGCAACAGCATATTGGGCGGATTTCCCTTCAAATTCACAGTGTTCGTATAATGAGACAATGTAAATGAAGCAGCCATTCATTTAGTCTTGCCATCAGTTTAATTGGCATCATACATGTGAGCAGTCCAAGTCACTAATTTGATTAATAACTCGGTTATTCAACCCATTACATACTCCTAAATCCGAATACTTCATTTACTCGTGGATATTATTCAGGACCACCTTTGTCCGTCAGCAAATAAAATATCCATCATTTATAGCGTTCATTTTTCGGTTTTACCTTTGAATATAAGAAAATATGTGGTGCTGAACTAAATTTAGCAAAAAATTCCAATTTCTGATGTCTTTTGAATTAATCGATCTCACTTGCCTGACCAATTGCAAATAAATGTTCTCATTTGAGTGAACAAAGTACTTCGAATAATTAATAAATTTATATGAAGTAACAGCGAACCAACATTATGCACACGAAAACTACGCCTTGACTGAAATAATAATGATATAAAACTTGCAATCATTTTGATTAAAAGTGATTCTCATCTACAGGTTTTTTCGCATTTTATGCTTTACTACAAAATCAAATAAACAAGGAAAGCAGTTATATCATATAAAACTAATACCACTCTTATAAGGAAGCCAGCGAAATAAAATCTGGATAATTTAGATGGTCGTGGTAAACAAACTGCATAGCCGTATGAGTTTGCATCTCACAATATTCATATTTCATATCATCAGTCAAAATTTCAATCTACCAGCCTTAATAGTTTTAGACAGGTTAAATCGTATACACAGATAAAAATAACTAATTTTGGACATAATAGAATCAATTTATCGGCAGATTTCACAAATAATTGCACAAATTACATTCTAAGGGTCCATCAACGTAAAGAAGTTTAGTAATTGTGAAACAAATATTTCAAATAAGACGCATAGCCGTCATGAAAAATTTCTCTGTTGAACAAAAACAGAAAAAATATTATATGCGTACAAGCCTCATGTAAGAAATAAAAAATCAAACGATCGCCATATACGAGAGATTCATTAACATGAAATTTTAAATAATTGGCCATGAATTACTAATTTCAGCAAGAATGCTCTAGTTTCGAATTGTGTATTATGTATTGCGCACCTAGTAAAAAATTAGTTCAAATATGACCAGAAGGATAAAATAGAGGCAGTATGAACGGATCGTATAATATCATATTCACATTCGTTTAGAGCTTACTAACGACACATCAGTAGGAGCAGGTACCGCGTGGTATACCCATTATACATTTGGGTGAGAAATACTGAAAAACTTGACGATACACTCTCCTATACGAACGTGCAAACATGCCACAAACAGTATCTAACATGAATATATGGTGTACACACTGTGTGAAATATTATAATTTCAGTTGTGACTATTTCTAATTAAATAATTGAAACGAATATTAGATCTCAGCAACCATCAGAAGCTAACTGTTGTATTTTTAATTAGGAGATTGTACCGTCCAATTTTACCACATTCCCCTTCCAAATATATAGTGGGTAAAGGGCAAAGTACCGGCTTCCACTGATGAGTCTCCTGTAAACACGAAATGAATATGCACATGAGGTTATACGTTTCGTTCATGCTGTCTTTGGTTTACCCTTCTGGTCATATTTGAACTAATTTGTTACTAGATTTGCAACACCTAGTACACAATTGTATATATGCTAGGTTTCAGCAACAAAAAGTAGCGAATTGTGAAATATTCTAGTATCCAGTTAAACAAAACTATTTGTTTCATCAATTTTGAAACTGAACTGATAAAATATTGTGTTAACTTAATCAATACACACGATATCATTCTTATCATTATCAGTTTATAATCAGAAAAATGGTGAAGCGGTAGACACAGCAGTTTGAACATCCTGAGTTGGTAGCATAGTGTCAAATAAACAAAATTGCGAAGCAATTCAAGTAAACGGGCAATATACGTTAGCAAACTTGCGTTTGATTAGTGGCGTAAAAGATGAAAAACTGTGTAAAGACCAAGTTACCGTTAGGTCTGTAACCAGATATTAGATATTACTCAGTACTAAAATGAGAATCTAACAAACTCGAGATCGTATATACAACAAAACACATTGTCATTAAAAAAAGAATAAAATAAAAACCATTCGTATGATCAATACAAATAGAACAGTCTAATATTAGCTTACTTGATGGGAAGAAAGCAAGTGATAGCTATAAATGTATACCATATTGAAAATTATTTCCTATTTACATTAGTCTTCTTACCCACAATTTACAGTGCGTTAGAAAATTACACAGCATATTTTTATTAGGAGGAGAATACATTTTGAATAAAAAAGTGGATAGTTAAACGAACATTGGTTGCACGGGCTGTGATAAAAATTATTATAATCAAGATTGCGATCTTGATATAAGCACCTTTCTACCATTAATTAATTATATGTCAGTATAAAAATAAGAATTGTATAGTGTAAAAAACGAATTCATCCAGTAGGCAGTTTCGTCACCCGTAGGAACTCATCATGTACGGGCCAGAATTTGCCACGGACGGAGCTCCGAACGGACACGTCTGTTTCGGAATCTGGTGCTCTAACCAATGAGCCACCTCGCTCTAAACTTTACTGAAAACAATTTTCAATTATATACTAACTAATGTTACTTGGTTAGTCTATTTTTCCATTAGGTGGAGCTCATATGACATCCATTTAGACACAAATTTCCAACTAACCATCCCCAATCTGTCATTACTGAACAGACACCACACTACATGGGGAAGTGGTATTGAAATGAACATTTAAATAATTAAAGTGGATAATGGCCGTTTTATTTCGCACATACTCAGCAAAATGGGTTTTCGATTGTTTATGTTTGTGGAAACTAGTCTGATTGTCCGTTTTTTTTCTATTTATTGTTTTGGTGGATTTGTAAGTGCATGTGTGTGTGTGTCACTTTTCGTGTAGAGATCATTATTATTGCAATATTATTGTAGAATGATGATTGACCGAGTTTTGACCAAGTGTTTACTTTGTTGGCTGGTACTTGAACATTTCCACCATATTCTGTGTTTTGTTCCGCCCTGTACTTCAGCATCATTCCGTCCCCTTCATAATCGTGAAAGGTGTGCTGTTTTTAGAGTTAATCGCTCTCATTTTCGTGTATTTTTTGTCACCGTTAACGATGGCACTGATGCCATTAGCGGAGCTGCATTTTCTTCAGTTTGTTGCCAATCCGACAGTTTATTGAGGCTGCTTTATTGGTTGTTCACGCATGCCTGGGTCCTAGTAAATTGTTTTAGTGGTCAGTCGATTAATGCATGATTGTGGTGACATTTTAAATGTTTATTCCTGGTGCCTGTTGTTTTATGTGTATAAAAATGTTTTTGGCTTTGCCTTGTGTAGGATTGAAATATTCGTCAAATAGGCTAGGTGCACAGTTTCAAATAAATGCACTTAGATGGCTGATTATCTTGAAGGTGCGAGGCCTTCATAACCGATTTTTGTGGAAAACGTTGCTGGATTGCTTTTTCGAACCTCCAATAAATGTGCCTCGACACAAACATGAGAACTTGTAGACTATAAATAATTTGGTTAGAATTGGCAGTTGATCTTCGGCATCTAACCTCATTATTCTTTGTATGCTGAATTTGATGCTAACTTTTGCAGTAAGGAAGTTATCCCTAATCGCTATGAGAATAATGAGGAAGGTAAATTTCCTCCAGTTGGGAAGTTAAGGGACAAATGGTTGATAGTATCCTCTTTGGTTCGAGACGTATGTGGTCTGATGTTGATTGTTGTTTTTCAGGAACAAAATTTTCCTCAACTAGCCCAGTTCCTTTTCGATCTTGTGTTTCAAACAGATCATTTTGCTAGGATTTTAACTAGTTTTTTGTGATAATTTGGCCCACTCCTGTTGGAGTGAATTTATTATCCAGTAGAAGTAAGTTTCTTTTATATTTTCATTATCAAATCACATTTTTTTCTCGAGTGAGATGGATGACCATGAATGAAAATTATTGTTCTTTTATTACTTGAGAGTGAGTGTCTTTATTAGCTTGCTTGAGGATTTGCAATGAGAATGATCCATGTACACGCAGAGACATACGCTTATACACTTCCAAACGAACTCAAACATGCGATACAATTACAAATGAAAATCGGACTAGTTGCCATACACATAACCAACGCACAACAAAAATAATTAAAATTATGTCATTAGACTTCAATTCAATAAGTATATTTGTCCAGGAATATACCAATGAATGTATTAACCTAACGTTGCAATCCTCGTATATGCATTGCTGTTTGATCCTTGCTAGTCGCTTTTCTGTCCTGTGATGATGATGATAAAGGAGAAGCGAAACGCGTCAGTACGTGTGACTGACGGTAGTTTTGCTATGTTGTGCGACTGGTTAAATACAATGGGATTGGTGTTTATGTCAAGTTTGCAAACTTGATTTACAGAACATACACGCATTTTTATCACGATGTATTAATTCAGTTAAAAGGTCACGCTATTCAACACGCGCCGTGGTGAATAAAATGACATTATGGCCTACAGTTAAACACTGTTTGTTGCGAAGAGCTAATATATATGCAAGTATGAATTAGGTGTTCGAACCTAGTAACAAATTAGTTCAGTTGTGACTAGAAGGATAAACCAAAGGAAGCATGAACAGAAATTATAATCTCATGCACATTCGTTTCGTGCTTACTGGCGACTCATCAGTAGGGGCCGGTATTACGCCCTTTAACCACTATATATTTGGACGAAGTATGTGGAATAATAGGACGATACAATCTCGTAGACGAATGCGTAAATCTGCAGTAGTGAAGCTAACATCACATAAGGTCTACGACAATGCGACTTCAACGCTTACTCATACTATATAATATATATATACCGAGTCTGTAAAGGATACTAACACTATGGCTATTGTGTTAGTAACTAATAACTTTTTTGAAATCGATGTGTACCGGATACTAACACTATGGTTTCCGTGTCGGTACATGATACCAACCTGATGGATATAAATTTAGGCCAAAGTTCACCCAAATTGAGAATTACAACAATTTCCGAACACCTGTTACTCCAGTTAAACCATACACACTGGCCTTCATCGATATGAGTTATCACATTTCGCGGTAAGCATGACATCATTCAATTCAATATATTACATTTAAATACTGTTTATTGCGAAGAACTAATATATATGCAAGTATGTATTAGGTGTTGCGAACCTAGTAACAAATTAGTTCATATGTGACCAGAAGGATAAAACAAAGGCAGCATGAACGGATAGTATAATCTCATGCAAATTCGTTTCGTGCTTACTGTACCGTTTCGGTACAATAATGTTGGTATCGGTTACTAACAGAATAGCCATAGTGTAAGTATCATTTACAGACTCGGTATATATATTATATAGTGCGAGCTATCGTTGAAGTCGCATTGTCGTTGACTTTCGATTATGTTAGCTTCACTACTGCAGCTTTACACATTCGTCTAGGAGATTGTATCGTCCTATTATTCCACATTCTTCGACCAAATATATAGTGGTTAAAGAGCGTAATACCGGCTCCTACTGATGAGTCGCCAGTACACGGATGCATGAATATTCTTATAACATGCCTGGTTTATCCTTCTGGCCACCTAACTAACTAATTATCATTATCTTTTTTTGAGCTCAATATTTGCTAATCTGGATTAATCGAAATTACCTGATCTGCGTTTTGACTAACGCAGTAATGATTCCAGTTGTTTCCTGTCTTCAAAATATTTCGGCTGCCGTGGTTTGCTTTTACAAATATAAAAAGATATATCTTTATATAAATAGAATTTTCTAAACGACGACTCAAATTAACTTTGCAACGTATATATGGTAAGTAGCGGTGAAATAACATTTACTATAATATTTACCACGCATGACACATCTAAACGCAAATAGATTCAAATAGGATCACAATAATATGTTAGATGTAACGTGAACAAATCTTGAAATATCGTCCGTTTTACACTTAATGGATGCTCATTGTTAAAATCCGCCACTAAACTCAAAATAAATATATATATATATATATATATATATATATATATATATATATATATATATATATATAGATATATATACCCATAATATTGTCAAATTGTAATTTACTGCCACCAAAGTAATACTTGAGACAACATAAAACAAGAGGTGTCGCAATGCTTCTGAAAAGCCAACTCATTATTTACGATTCATAATAATGTTTTAAATTTCACGAACACGGTAAAGTTGTGATAAATTGTTTTGATCGGAGCCTCTATCAGTCTTCTACTGAAATAGAAGGTGTTACCAATTTTAAAATATCAATTTAGGCAACATTTCGCTTATTGGAAAAATAATAGTGTTGGAGCACTTTATTGGCTTAAAAGAACATTAATTGCGCGGGCGGTGATAACAATTACTATTATCAAGTTTTCAATCTTAATATAAACACCTGACCCATTAGTTACATACATTTGTACGTATAAAGTAAGACTTGTATAGTTTAGAAAAGGCGCTTCATTCAGTAGACCAGTTTCGTCTTTATTAGGAGCTCATCCCGTACGGACCAGAATTCGCTGCGGACAGGGCTCGAACTTTAAGCGCTATTTCAAATGCTGAATTAACTCTAAAGTTGCACTGAAAATACATGTTTATGTTTTGCCTACCACACATTAATGTGCATGTATATAGGAACAGGACAATCCGACATTTCTTGACTAAATATTAAATGGTTAAATGGAGGACAGGCAATGATAGCTGAAAACAAGCAAAACAACGGATTCTTAGATGTGATTACAAATTTTAATCGTGCTGGAGTTGGTATATTCGTTTGGTTTACATAAACTATTTTGTCACTAGATACGAAGTTCATATTACGGTCTCCTAAGATAAAAAAAGCAACGATTATATGGCTAACGAGCATAACCAAGAAGCTAATATACCTATTTCGTCTGCTAATTAATCGGCTTTAGCGGAGCTAAAAGCAACATGTTAAAGTTAACTCCAAATATGAAATCATCTTTTGTGCAGGTGGTGATAAAAATTGCATATTTCAATGTTTTTGGAATTAAAAATGGCATAAGGTTGCACGTGCAGTTCATGAGCTAGACCGGCATCTCTATTATTTAATGCTTATGACGTAATCTTAAATATCAATTTCACAAGTGGCGTGGTGTTTGCTTTTTGAGAACAGATCGGTGATGGCGAAACGGAAATTTATATCGAAAGCGATACCACATGAAAGAAAGTCTTAACAAGAAACATAACTTAGCAAATAATTGAAAATGCATGCAAGACGCGACTTTGGCATCGTAGTTGAAATTTTCAAGAATCTGAAGCCAACTTCTCATAGTTCGAATCGAGGCAACCGCAATTCTGGTAATGAGTGATGACAAGTGGTCAATAAGAATAAATTGCTCTTGCTGATGAATTGAGTTCCCAATCTTGAGCAATGTTTAGCTTATATCATAAACACGCACTCCATTCGTGCTATTATGAATAGTTCATTTATTTGCATCACATTTGCCCACTTCAAATAAACACCAATTTCATTTTTGTCCAACCAAACAACATGATAGATTTAATGTCAGTTACACAAATGGAAGCGTTTCTAGCTTTAATGGTCACTACTGGAACATGAAAACTTTCTGTCTATTTGAGGTATTTTAAATTAGAATTACGCCTCTCACACCCGGTTTCTTGAATCTATATCGCCCGCAGTTAATATTTCGAAATTTATCCAAACAGATTTCAATTTTCGTCTCGAAGACAAAAGCCATATTCACGAGATTATGCAAAAAATCGCCCAAATTTTATCACGACTGTTTTCTTTCTAAGGAAACCTGAAACAGGCTACAAAGCATATGCGTTGCTAAGCTCTATAAAAAACGACAATATCCTTGTTGGAAAACATGTCGGGATAATTTATTGCCAAAATATCTTAACTGTACTACATCATTACATCTAGCGTTAGCATGTTTTCGCTTTTTTTTTTCGAAGGCGACGTGGAATCATGTCATTACAAGGTATCATTATAGGGAGCAGTTTTATGATAGTTTAGAGGAATAACTTCGCACCAATTTTTCATTTAAACGTTGATGTTAATGTTGATTGCCTATTCCAGTCTCAAAGCATATAAATGCACATACGTACATACCCACACAAAATAATGCATTCACAGACTAATCAGCATAGGCTCATGTACGAGTGTATCCTCACGAACACACTAGGTGACATACGTTTGTGCATAATTGGAGTAAACAGGCAGTAATGGTCGCTTCACATGTTGAGAATGGTGATCAGATGTTTACGACAAAAACTGGTAAATATCCTGCTTACATTATTGATAAAGTTTCAGTCAATTAATTCGGAAGGTTTGATGGCGATTACTAATGCTATCTATTGTGCGCATCAACTTGTCAATTAGTTGTAAAATTATCTGTACTTGAAAAGCGAAGACTGAACACCGTAGCAAACTGGCCAAACAGTCCTTTTGTGTGATGACTCATAATCTTGATAAGTAACGGAAAATGCATTTTTTGTTCTCTCCAGCTAGTTATTTATTGTACTAAACACGAAAGTGGATAAAATGTTGCTTTAGTCCGGAAGAAAAATATTCGTCCCTGTGAATAGTAAAAATTATACTTTAAACACAAATGATGAAATGATAATAACGTTCCGTCGGATTTCGCTACGAGACAAATATCTGAGTCAGATTATGTTATCTTATAAGACATTCACACGGCATATTGGGGAACGATGCAGGCTGATAGAAACTGTTTCATGTACAAGCAGGTGCAAAGTTTTTTTTTAAAAATACATTAATTTTTTGGCAGTGACACTTCCGGTGCTTGCACAACATTCCATAAAATGTCTCATTAGGCATGATCTGATTAGAATATGTTCTTCTAGTTCTTTTAAAAGTACAGTGTTATTGATATTGCATACAATTTGTATATTTGCTTAATCAAGTTGATAAAATATTATATTCGAAGACCAAACATCCGTTAAGGACATGGTGTATCTAGCAACATACAATTTCTTATGGATATCAGTGGATGTACGAGACGGATAAGAATGACGCGTACATTTTTACATACCGGATATTTATCTAATTAAATGAACAATAGTAGTGCGGCGATGATAACGATTATTTAAATCAAGTTTGCGATCACCAGTTCCATTGCATGCATACATTTTTGCGTTAAACCTAAGAATTGTATAATTTAGGAAAGGCAATTCATCCAATAGACCGGATTCGTCATTATTTGGAACTCTTCGCGTACTGTCTTCTGCAAATTCTGGATAGTTGGTGTAGAGATGCCAATGAGGACGAAACATGTCTACAGTATAATTTACCTTCTCTACATTACAAAATTCCTATTTTATACTCACAAATGTATGCATGTAATGGGACTAGTGTTTAGATCAAGATCGCAACCTTGAGATAAAGGCACCATTAAGCCAACAGCGAATTGGTGGAGTAATGCCGGATGAAATGTAAATACAATGGTCTAGTGTATTGGGTGCCAATTCTATAAATTTGGCGAACGAAGTCAGACGTTCTACACATTACATATTTCGTGATCGTGTAGTGCGAGAAATATCATCGCCAGAATGAATAACAAACAGCATTTGCATGATCGGCATCCGTTGCCAAATTTCCCTATTAAGCGCGGAACTGCTCAATCTTATTTTTGCTGAAGTAGTTGATTCATAAAAACGAAATCTGTTTTCCTAACAAATTGAATAATTAAGTTTTCGTCTCGAAGGTGGTCTTTGTGTAAATAACATTAATGAATACTTTTGTAACGAATATATTCTCCGCATCTGTTAACATCTCAAATGTGTTTCACGCGATATAATCACGAACTCTTTACAAGGTCGGATAAATCGTGGTGTTATTCATGATAGGTTAAGTCTGCCTAGCGTTTCTAGATCCCAATCATTTGCAAAGTGAGCAGATGATATTCTTTCGACAAGGGGTATAATTTCGACGCTGCTCAGAACAATTACAGCACTTCTCTATATCAAGTTTGCTAGCTTGAAATAAACACCAATCCCATTGTATTTAACCTGTCGTCGAACAACATAGGAAAACAACCATCAGTCACACGTAATGATGCGTTTCGACCTCTCATGATCATCATCAGTGTACAATGGGATTGGTGTTTACTTCAAGCTCACAAACTTAATTTAAAGAATTTTACCACCATCCACGCAATCGTTGATTGTTTAGTTGTGTTACCTATATATATGTGGCAAAAGCTGCAAAAAGTTGTCCGTGACTGCATAGAAATTGTGCAGCCGAAATTTTCAATCAAGTACAATGTACGCGAGACTACTAGATGTGAAAGCCGCATATTCAGTTCTGATTTTCATATATATGAATTGCGGTTTGATCCTCGCTGGTACGTTTGCCATCATACTCTGATGGTAAACATGGAAGATCAAAGCACGTCAATACGTGTGACTGACGAATGGAGTTGAAGAAATAATAGCCTTCCATAACGCGAGGTAAGATAAAATTTACTTTGTTTATCTTTCAGATTTAAAATTCGGAAAAGTGCTTAATTCTAATCGACAAACATGCTGGTAATAATGGCGATAACGCATTTTTGTTTAATGCATTTAATGTAAATTATATAATTTTCTGCGATAGATTCTAATTATTTTCGACATATAGTTTATTCAAATATATACTACACCGAAAACAATATTGAAATCATTTATAAAATTGAGACACTTTTATAATATATACGCGAAAACGGAAAGAGCGATCTACTTTGATGGATAATACACACGATGTTATTATCCTGATAGGGAAACTTAGTGATTATTTAACTTTTTAATTATTCGTATTTATAAGCAAAAAATATATACCTTAATTTCGTATTCTTTCCAAATTTCTGCAATTTAGGCTTCTTATATTGAAAAATTAAGTCTGACATATAGCAATGTGAGTTTTCAACCTTGAGATAAACACCAAAGACATTGCATCGCACAACTGAAAAAAAATATCGTAAATGCAACATACTAACCATAGCTGTTATTTTGTGAAGAGGGATTGATGTTTATGTGAAGCTCGTGAGCTTCGTTTAAAGGAAATTGATAACCACCTGTGTAATCAATGATTTTTCAATTGCTAAGTTTGCCTAAGCCTAGCGAAAGTTGCAAATGTTTTACGTTCGTAATTGCATAGCTATTTCCAATACGGGATTTCCTATTAGGTCCAATGTATACGAGGCTAAAACGTGTGCGATCCTCATATCCGACTTTCCAGTGCTGATGGACGCATTGCTGTTTGATTCTCGTTGATTCTATTGCAGTATTTCTCTGATGATAATCATAGAAGGTCGAAATAAATCAGTATGTCTTACCGTTTTAGTTTTGCGATAAGGTGTGTTTAGGCAGACACAATGGGATTGGTGCTTTACTCAAGCACTCCGACTTGATAGAAAGAATTATTAACACCACCAGCGAAGTCAATGCTTATTTAATTATATAACAAATCATACGGTCAAAGCTGAATTTAAACTAAAATATTTAGGAAGAACACAAAAATTGTTACAAGGTGCGCAATACCAAATACACAACTGCATGTATATTAGTTTCTAAATGTTATATATAATGATGTCATTATTAATGTGAAAATTGATGACTGATATCGATTAAAGCCAGAGTGAATGGATTTTTTGGAGTAATATGATTTTAGAAGTAGTTGTAAATATGAATTTTGGCGAATTTTGGCATATCTTGAAATCTATTGTGTTAGTACCAAGTACCGACTAGGCAACCATAGTGTTGGTACCCTTTATTTGCTCGGACGGTATTGTGCTTAATGAGTTGGCTTTGAAGTCTCATTGTCGAAGCCTTTATATGAAGCTAACTGTACTACTGCTGGTATACAATTTCGTATAAGAGATTGAACTGACTAAATGTCTCACATTCCTCACCAAACTATATGGTGGTATAGTGCGTAATACCGGCTTCTACTGATGAATTTCTAGTAAGCATGAAACGAATGTGTACATGAGATTATAGCTTCAGTTCATGCTGACCTTGGTTTTTGCTTCTGATCCGATTTGAACCAATTTTTACTCGGTGCGCAACACTTAATACACAATTGCATATATATTTGATCTCCACACCTCGCAATATTTACTTTAAAGAAAGGTTGTCTGGTTGCGACTGATTTAAATTTTGTTGCCACGGATTTGTTCGAAAAGGGTATTCTTCAGCATATGTGAACGATAATTCATTGAATTAAATGTTTAACTTTGCAGGCTTAATTTAAAATAATGCTTGTAACATATTTCATTTTATAATAAAACAAAATTTGAGTTAAAATCATCCAGAAAGAATGGGTGCTAAAAATCTAGGAACCAATATCAGGCATTTTAAATTAGATAAAACATATTCAATTAGATTCCCGGTCCTCTTTTCTCTGATCTGTATTTTCCACTATAAATTATTCTAAACCAAGCCGGTAATAATAAAATTGATGTTTACATGGCAAACTTTGATATTATTGGCGTCTGTTAAATACATCTAAATCGTTTATTTTTAACATCATCTCGCGAACGGACATCAAAGTTAATTTAAATGTGTAGTTTCTTCAAATTCTATAATCAATACCACGGTTCTAGGCAATTCACATGAATTTTAAAGCCTTTAGTCAACCAATAAAACACTAGTGGTATCTAGGATTTATTGACATTATAGTTTTTTCTCTTATCGTGTGCAGTGAAAGCTGTGTCACACTACTATGACTTAAAGTTAAATTTGAAAGACATCTACTTAAATCCACGCAGCTTGTTTATGTAAATATCTATTATCCGACATTATATGGCGACCCAGAAATGGTAATTTATTGGTCAAGTCTAAAAGTCTGCTTATAAGTTACATTTCATTGTAGAAAGATGTCACAAATTAGCTTAGTATCATACTTAGTATCATATACTGCGGAAAGTTGGCGTCATTTAAAAGTTCTAATTTCTTCTTGATGGTCAATAAACAGGACTGTAAAATACTTAATCCAATCAAATATACCTGTTGACTGCCTAAACTTAACACATGTCCACTTCACTATTTAAGCAAAGTTTGCACATGTGCGACTAACGCCAATCCAGTTTTGAACCAAATAATAATCATTTAAAATAATTATCAATCATCCATTGCTTCATGGCCACGTAAGGAGATGCGAAAGAAAGGAACTAGTAGACTGGTTCGACAAAATTATCAATTTTTATAAAGCGCTCAGTCCAGTTGGCACAAAAACATATTTTACATGATGCACTCTTGGTATTGCCGATCTGACAACTGCTCAGTACCAATTACTTTTTTTAACACCATATATTCTGCCCAATGACAGCTTTGGATATTTGATATTTGAATCTTTTTTATCTTCGCAGACATCAAGTTTCCATGGCAAGCATCTATGATAAACCACAAAATATGAACACACCACGTATTCATCTTTCAACTTTAATCTAATTTGTAGACTGTACAGAAGATACACAGCTTTGAAATGGCTTTGGGAAAATTTGCATTCTTGAGAAAACTCGAACGCGTAGTTTAGAACAAGTTTGCGTACTTTTATGCGTTATTTATTAATCTATCTTACGAAAATCATAGGAATAAGGCTAATTTTATTTCGTATTATATTATTGTATTTTATTTTCTAAAAAAGCGGTTGAAAGCACGAATTTGCCCATTTTTCTATCGATTCATACCTAGGAATATACATTTTTTGTACTTCATAGCTCCATAGCCTAAAACAGTTTTCATTAACTTTGATAAGTCTGAGATAAATTTTACGATTATTATTTATTATTCGCCAAATTCGTACAGTAAACCAAAATATTACACTACTAATAAAAAAATGGTGTAATTAAGACTTACAGATAATCTAGATCATATTTTTCGTTTTTCAATTTTTTACAGGTTCATTCTCGATAGTGACACATGGTTGAATTGTCTGTGGATTAAGGTGTTGCGAGCACAGACATTCCATTTTATGCTCCACCAAATTAGATAATTTTTATACAAATAAAACTCCATTAATAACACGACTTTTCTGTCGTTCTTTGATGATGATCTTAGAAGGTCGAAACGTATCAATACGTGCGTCTGATGATAATTTTGCTATGTTATACGACTGGTTAGCTACAATGGGATTGATGTTTATATCAAGTTCGCAAACTTGATTTAAATAAATAAATAAATTACGCGGTTTTTTGTCTGTTATGGTTGAAAAGCACACTAAAAAAATTGAAATTTTAACAAATGCTAATGCCCGGTCCAAGTGATGAAAGAATACACGCAAAACCGATACACAAACACACGCATCACCAAAAAAACCGTTACCATCTCCACAGTCAACAACATCAACTACAAAGACACCAATGACTTACGCCACGTGCAAAAATACTTTTGTGCACACTGAGCTAAGGAATTGAATCTGCGTTACATGAGAATATTTTAATTTATCTAGTGGAAAAATAAAATAAAAAAATGAACACAGTTCCAATTTTGCAAAACCTAAAAATCTCTCAACAGCGCGGCATTGATAAAAGCATACGTTGTAATTACATGTCTCAGTTGGTAGCTGGGCTTTGAAATGTCAACTGGACTATACTATCAGTTTTCTATGACGAATATCACATTACTATTTGCTTGAATATGCAAATGAGTCACAAAAACTTCAGAAAATGATAACGGCCACACAACCAGGCATATATATAAATGCAGTAGTACTAATTGTGGATATTGATTACTAATATCATACACGCTTCATAGCGAATGAACTGACTTAAAGAAAATATTGCATGTAAATGCGATACGAATTTAAACTAAATGACATGCATGAAGTTATGTATATATATATATATATATATATATATATATATATATATATATATATATATATATATATATATATAACACATCTTATAATATTTATACATAAAACTGAACACACGCTAACAAACATGAGTGAATAAAGTGCATAAATATCCACAAACCTCACACATACAAAGCAAAATTTCAGTTCCCACTTATTTGTCCAGTTTATGATCAAAAAGAATAAACACGTAGAAAACACTTTAAAAACACTCGTTTTTAAACGTAACGCGGGGCTGACAATATCCAGTCATTAGATTAAAGGCTTAGTCAGCCAAAGCGTAAGGATACCTTAGATTGAACAATCATTGCTTGCGAAAGTGATTATAGAACTTCATTAAATAAAGTTTGTGTACTTCATATAATTATTAATCTCGTATTATTCATCTGCTTGTACAAAATATTGAAGCAACTGTCACTTGCACGTAATGACGTGCATCGATATTCCTTTGTCATGATAGGATCATGACGACAATCTGACTAACAGAAATGAAACTGAATTGCATATATTAGGCAAGGTTTGGATAACTCTGTTTAATCTTTGACAGAATTGTTTCGGTGTTAGTATTATTACGTTTGTTTACATCATTTTTTACATAGCTGTTGCATGCGATGGTCATATTGCTCCGAAATATTTAATTTCACCAGTCATTTTTGAATGTCACATTGCATTTATCAATAGTTAAGGTCTACTTCTCCATAGCAAGATCTGTTCCAAATAGGTAAAGAAGATTAACTAAATAAAACAAGATGTGCGAAGCGCAAGACACATCTGACCGTTTTATTCGAGATGTGTAATTAAAGGTGCGTTTTAAGAAAAAGCAAAATATCAGAATAAGCTGATCGAAAGATGAGAGCAGTTTTTACAACTAAATCATGCGGCGAAAGGTGCAAAATATTAATCTTCGTGGCTGCATTGAAATTGTGCAGCCAATTCTTCCAGTCAAATACAATTTATGCGAGACTACTAGAAGTGAGAGTCGCATATCTAATTTTGATTTCCATATATATGCATTGCGATTTTATCCTTGTTAATGAGTTTGCCATCGTACTCCGATAATGAACATGGGAAGTCTAAGCGCGTTATTTCGCTTGCTGAACTGGAATTGTCGGTTGCACGATATCTATGCAGTCACGAACATTAATTTTTTTGCAGCTTTCGTCACAAGTAAAACATATATAAACCATGAGAGCTGTGTAAATAATTTTAGCAAGGGTTCTCGATAGTGCAGATCGCGGAAATCGCTTTGATCGATCCAACCCACGAGTTCGAACACGATAGTGATTACGTTCGGAGTTCAAACAGGGGAAAATTTGCATATAGTCACAGCCGAGTCATTAAAATGATATTCAATATTAATTAAAGAAATGTTTTAAAATGAATGATCATGGGTGGTTAGAACTTCAGTTCTTGAGAGATTCCAAATTGGTTTCATCTGAATTGAAGTCTAACTAAAATTTGAAGTTGGTTTTTTAATTAACTTTCGTGTATTTTGTGGGAGATATGGTCCGATGATAGGGTTTCATACTTCGAATAGAATGTGACCCACCATTAAATCAATTTCTGGGCAGTATTCGAAGAGTTTCCAAGGATGGAAATAATTGGTCTACAGGAGGATTTATATATATATATATATATATATATATATATATATATATATATATATATATATATATATACGATACATTTATTATTTGAAAATTATTTGATAATAGTCCAGTCCATAGGTATATAGAAGTATAATATTTTCCATTTTTTTACATTTGTAACACTGTATAAGAATTAAAATATCAAATCAAGTTCTTTAAAAAGATGCTAATGTAAATCTTACAAAACGATCACAGAATAAAAATTCGTGGCCGTGGTATTATGGAAATTTCGACAGCATTTGTCAAAAAGCACATAAAAGTGCCTTTCAAGGCTATAAAATTGCATACATCTCAATTTATGGATAGTGGCACTAAACGTCTGAACACTATTCATATATTGAACGAATATCAAACGTTCTATAGCAAAATATGTTATAAATCACTGAAACAAAAATGACCAGTTTTATTACTTGATCGGTTGATAGGACGAAGACAGTGCTTTTAAATGTGGGCAATTCATTTGGAAGAGAAATTCGATTAATATGGAAAAGTGAATGTACTGCGATGTGGTTTAATTCCAATAGTTCAGAGCTGGTATAAAAAACGCATAAACACAATTTCTGATGACAAATGCCACGTTGGATAGATGGAGAAACGAAAATGCTTTTCATAATTATGAGCTCGAATGCGATTTACATTTATTAACGCTGGGACTGTATTCATTTTGTGTACAATACAATTGCTTATACAAAGTTCAAAGGCATAGAAAAGTATAAATTTAATCGTAAGTACCTCCATGAATTAGAATTATGGCAGTGAAGAAATTTATCTCGAGCGGACTCTGACACTATTGGCCTAACAAGTTAATGCTACTATTCTTTTATTTCGCCAAACACAGCGGAAGAGCTGAAGCCAAATCTAGTAATACGACACATTCTTGAATACAAAAGTAGCCATAGTTGCACTGGCAGTATTATTGTTATCATTAAGATAGAAGCTTCTTCAAATTTAAACAAAGTCGCGGAAAATCATGTTTTGATCAGAAATCTTGGCTGTCATCTGGAACTGCGTCGATGTAGCACATTATCTCGAGCCAGGCATTGGGAGCGCTGTCGTAAAATAGGCTATAACTCAGCACATTCTGGAATACTAAATGGTTTCTTGTTGTTTAACTTGTCATTGAAGTTACCATTTGTTAAAATTTGATAATACGATTTGCTTATTTACATTCGTAGTCGGGTAGACCTGGAACGACCACACAGGGCTTCACTTTTCGTAATCTACTCACTGTAGTTTCATCGTTGGTTTATTGCATTTTGACCAGTATTTCTATGCGCGCTTAAATTTATAGGAATATATTTTCTAACGCTATATGCTCAAAAAGTGCTACAAAGTGCCGTCAGAATTACTTTTTCTAATTTTAATCAATTTTTAGACGTAAAGTTTTGTTTACATGATCTAAAAGATAATAGTTCTTAGGTACAAGATAATTTCTACAGGTACGCATGAGTTTCGTGCTTACTGTCTACTTATCAGTAGCAATCGGCGCATCGACCCAAAGCCATTTTATTTGAATGGCGCAATCTTTTATATATACATAATAAAGCAAAAGTAGATTCGACATCATTGAAACCTCTCTCTCTCTCTCTCTCTATATATATATATATATATATATATATATATTCATATATATAATATGTACAGACACTGGAATTATTATCAACTACACGATTGTGAAGTGTAAGTAAATTTTAATGAAAATGATTATAATTAAAATTGTCAACCATAGCTACTTTATCAAAAGCATGTACGATGACTTCAATGTACAACAGTTAGCCAATTTTTATGGAAATCTTGACAACAGTCAATTTATATTACCTTGGTTTCAGAGACCTAGAGTAGGCTCATCATGTACGTAAAAGCCAAGATGAAAGTTTGTCGCCACCCGAAAAGCATTAATATAAGAAGATTAATAGAATGCTGTCATGGTTACCATGAGAATGCGACAACTATTATTGATCAAGATTAGAGTATAGCGATTTTGCTGAAGCAGGTGGTGTTTGGAATCTTCTCAATTTTTTGTAATCTATTCATTCTCCATAATCATGTTATGGATTCACTTAATAGCATCGGTATATGCTAGCACTAATGAGTTGACGCTTTTAATGCTCGAATACAATAAAAATTGGGACATGGCAGCCCCAAACAATCCCACGTTTCTTGGTCAGATTTAGTGAGGGCTTTGGGCGTGGTTTCGGCTCCTACAGATGAATGGCCAGTAGGCACGAAATACATGTGTGAAAGGGAGCACAACCGTTGATTACGCTGACTTTGACGCATCATTCTGGTTCCATTTAACTTACTTCTCAAATGGTACTTCTTACCTGATACATAATTAAATGTATATATTTTTTCTCCGTAGCATAAAACATATTTAGTATTTCTACCATATTACAACAACATAGAAATGATAGACACTATTATAATTTGAATATAATATTATCGTTTTCAATCTATCATAACCCGGTGGATTAAGTGCTTCATACACTACGATTCTTTAAGTTAAGAGTCCCGTGGTCAACGTCTACTTTCATTTAGTTGACTTGATCCACCAATTATTTGTTTTACATTATGCATTTCGATTAGCTCCAATTTTACTGGCATTGTTCACATATTACCAGGAAAAATATTACCTACAAATTTTACTACGGAATTAAACACAGCTATATATGCATAACCTTTTATGCAAATATGTATCAAATAAATATATGCATATAAATTATATATATATATATATATATATATATATATATATATATATATATATATGTGCATAAAAATATATTTAAATCCAGACGACGTACTTAATGGTTTAAATGTCGAAACGGTAGGCTTATCCACCCTGTTATCAGTTAAGTGCTGTTGATTAGTATGATCGCAACGTGCACCAATCATGATTTATCACTTCAGTTAAATGCCTGACTGTACTTGGATAACAACCGAGCATTTTGAAAAAGTTGACCTGGCAGGATCAAGAGCGTTTAGTTATCACCATGTAATTATTACTTGTGCTGTGGTTTATTCATGAACAAATTATGTAATTAACGGTCAATACTTGAACAGTTAGTGCTTAATCTAGTAGCCTTCAATAATTAGTTTCATTATCTAAACTGTACTACCTTATTATTATTAATAATAATATTTAGCGTATTTTTTAACTATGCTTCCGGAAATGTTTAGCATAACATTTTCACGGAAAATGATAATATGACAATGTCATATATATTCGCGCAAGCACATCACAACATCTGGATTGGTGCTTGTCAATCTCAGCAGGAAACCTGACGGAATTGGTTGCTACTGAAATTTTCCTAATAGGAACGCAGCTCTTGACTTTTAGGTTGGACTGCTAGTCGGAAAAGGACATTTGAAAACGAAATTCTTATGAACAGCGTATGTTTTCATTCCAGCCATCACTGATTTGGTAGGCGCGGGTAGGAATCACTTAAATGAAACGCTTGACAAAAGAGATAATTATTTAAACGTGTGTTACGACATAGCATACTTGAACCACAAAAAACATATACTGAAAGCGAGAATAGATATGCAGCTCTCACATCTAGTAGCCTTGTATGCATTGCGGATTACTGGAAATTAAACGAACATTGGTTGCGCGGGTGGTGATAACAATTATTATAATCAAGGTTGCGGTCTTGATATAAACACCTGACCCATTAATTACTTACATATGTCAGTATAAACTAAGAATTGTATAGTGTAGAAAAGGCAATTCATCCAGTAGACCGTTTCGTCCTTATTGGGAAATCATCAAGTACTGGCCAGTACTTGATGATTTCCCAATAAGGACGAAACCGGTCTACTGGATGAATTGCCTTTTCTACACTATACAATTCTTAGTTTATACTGACATATGTAAGTAATTAATGGGTGAGGTGTTTATATCAAGACCGCAACCTTGATTATAATGATTACTGGAAATGTCGGATTCACTATTTATATGCAGTCACGAAAAAATATATACATTTTTGTTTAAGCACAGGGAGCTAGAAAAATGAATCTTTAAATTATACACGGCGGATACATCAATATGTTGCTTTTAATTGCTTTCTCAAATATACAATAGGCATGGAAGTTTTTTCCGGCCTCGACAGACAATTAATTAATAATTAATTAAATCAAGGTTGCGATCTTGATAAAACAACTAACCAATTATATGCATAGAGCTGTCAGTTTATAATAAGTATTGTATGGTGAAGAAAAGGCAATTCATCCAGTAAACCGGTTTCGTCCTTATTGGGAACTCATCACACACTATCCAGAGTTTGCCGCGTTAAGAGAGCTCGAACCTCGGCACGTCTGCTTCGGAATCTGTTGCCCTAACCACCTTGCCATACAAAACACACAATTTAAATCCATATACTAACTAAAATTCTTTGGTTAGCTTTTCATTTTTGTGGGGTCTTTATGGAATCCCTTTAACCCTAAAGTTCCGACTAATAATCCCGAATCTGTCATTATAGAAGAGACATCACACTAACTGGGGAAGTGGTATTGAGTTGAAACTTTTAAATATAAGTAAACAAACATAGATTGCGCAGGCGGTGATTAAAAATACTTTAATCAAGGTTGCAATCATGATATAAAAACACCTGACCCATTATGTACATACATATGTCAATATAAACTAAGTATTATATATTGTGGAACAGATGTTTCATCCACTACAATTTAACAATAATTGATTGCGCGGGTGGTGGTAATAATTATTTAAATCAAGTTTGCGAGCTTGAAGTAAACAACAATCCCATTGTATTTAACCAGAAATTGTGCAGCCGTCATTTACAGTCAAGTTCAATGTATGCGAGGCTGCTAGATGTGAGAGCCGCATATCTAAATTTGATTTCCATATATATTCAATGCGGTTTGATCCTCGATATTCAGTTTGCCGTCGTACTCTGATGATGATCATGGAAGGTCGAAACGCGTCAGTGCGTTGCAGCTGGCGGTTGTTTTGTTATGTTGTTCGACGACTGGTTAAATACAATGGGATTGGTGTTTACTTCAAGCTCGCAAACCTGATTTAAATAATTCATCCACTTGATCGGTTTCATCCCTATTTCCAGAATAAGTACGATACGAAGTTCTCCTTTCGTTTAATTTTATTCTATTCATACTGAAATTTATATGAACGTTTGGTCCAAACTGAAAATCATTTTTACTTGATACAAACTGCCTTCCAATTTAATTTGTGAAATAACCGTAAGCATCATTCTGAGAAATTCAGCAAATGTCAATGGCTCTGATAAATTAAAAGGACGAAAAAAATTCTTGAAACCTGCCTAGTGTTTCCGTCAGAATTTTTTTGAATTTGTTACTTATTATCGATATATTTGGCTTCCTATTCCAAACATGAAACCACAAGAAGTTTGGGACGAAACACGAACGGAAGCTTAACGTTTGCCTGATAGCGTTAGAAGTTTGTAATACACCTTTTTCTAAACTGTATATAATCGTTAATGCTCAAAATGTTGGGCACGTTTTTGATAATTATTTGAATGTTTGTAAAACATTGTGACACACACTAATTTGAATGCAATTAGAAATATTGACGTCTTAGCAACGCATTATATAAAAGGTTAGGTGAAATAACAAAATTTTATAACCACTTCTTTTAATTAAGTATTTTACCGCACAAATTAACATTTGCATAATAAGAATCAACTAAGCTGAATCTGCGAAACTCATTGGAAAATAAAATTACCGTTAATTTGTCTTTAACTGATTCCATTGTGTTAGTGTGAATAAATTTTTACAAAAGAGGTCATGCTTATTTTATTTAGTAAATCGTTTATATTGATTATTTTAGTATCAAAACTATGAGGCATACAAAGATTTTCGAAAATTTTCTTCTATTTGATTGGATTAAAGACAACAACAACTATGCAGACAAAGTGCCATAAATTAAAAAGGTGGTAAATTACATGATAATTCGATTGAAATCACGTATTATTCCTTAAGGCTATAATGACGATTTAAGTATTTCAAAAGGTAGCTGATGTGAATATTTGGCACGGTCGGGATTTTACTCAGACGGCCTTTGATTCAAAGTCTTGTAACTTATCTTTCATACAACCGAAGCCGCGTGGTATACGGAGGAAATTTGCCTGCACTCCGTCCGGCGCGTGAATGACATTTTCTTTATTTTTCATATGCTATAATCCCCAGCGTACTACTCATTTGTTTTTTGAATATCTTACGCGACCGTTGCGAAAAGGTATAATATTTTTAGACTTTTAACTGTAAACAAGTTGGGCACCTGGCAGTCGACTCGAACTTGTCGACATTATTAACGATTAGCCGTGCATCCACTTTTCAGAATGTCTTATATTTTTTCGATTCCAACACCAGTAACAAATTTTATTACTTGGATACACGATAATCGAAAAAAGTCGAAGCAAGCCACCAGGTGAAATTGACTGTGGATTTGTTTCGATTCGGAAATCAACAACATACTTCGAGAAAGATAGTGCCATCTTAAAGTAGTTCTCGGCTGAACAAAATATGTAATTCCCTTTCATGATATTGTTTTAGCGTTGAGTTTAATAATATTTTGGAAACTCAATTAGTTAAACAAACCGGTGTCTAATTGCATGCAACTGAGAAGGAAATGTGAGAAGATATTTTTTATAATTTAACTCGCTACTGAATTTACTTTGCTCGATGAAATGTACCTATGCGTAGATTGATGGAACGCTTGTGTAATGCAATATATGACGAATTTAAAGCTCTTTGACACTGACCACTAAACTTGCTAACCAAACGGAGAAAATGGATCGGTTAAATAAATCATAATTTGGTAAATTCAATGCAGGGACTTCAATCCCACGTACATGCATGAAATCACCAAATTAAAACAAGCAGAATGGAACATAATACTATATTAAAAATGTAAATGTTAAAAGGTAGGACCTTGCATGTCTTACGATGGAAACGAGGCATGCAGATAATTTGGATGGTTGTCGGCACATGTCGATACGTGGCCAAGATAGATTGCCAAGATTGATTTCGGAATCCATAGAAACTAAATGCTAAAATTTAATAATAACTGAAACAGCGATGAAAAATCTCTTGGCTCGATTAGCAACACCAGCACTAACGAATGCAGACAGTGAAGATGGGATGATTTCAAACTAAGAACTAGTTCCACTAAAATATCGATTATTTTTGATTAAGATTAATTCATGTTTGTTCGTATAAATTTACAAATTATTAATAAACAGCATGATCAACCATCTGTAATATTTTCCCATGTAATTCTTGTTATCTGACTTTATACATTAATTAAGGTCTCTTATAGTATGAAATTTTTTATTGGTTATTTGTGTAAAATATTGACTTAGCTTACAATATTTTTACGATTCTTCTTTTAGAAGAATAAATTAACTAATTTTTTTATTAACTTTTAGCCATTTTATCCTAACATGAATTTGAAACCACGAAATCTGTATTACTTGAGTCTACCTTGCCAGTTGGTTCAGACCTAAGTACGGATTTTCACTGAATGAGAATTGCAAAGTTAGTCAGATACGAAAAATTTGAATTCACGTGTATTTAAGTACAATTAACGAAATACTTCTATGTTATATACGTACCCCAATGCGCAAATACATGACGCATGTTTATCTAGTGAGATTTCATTATTAGCCGTGAGTTAAAACCATTTCATCGAATGTTCAACATCTTTAAAAGGAAAGTTTACGAACTTGATATATGCACTAACCCCATTGTGTCTGACCAGTCGCGTTATTAAGCAAAGCTAACGTCAGTCACTCGTACTGACACGTTTCGAACTTCTATGATGATCACACATTAATTAACGTGAATCAAACCGAACCGATTATACGATGAAAGCAAATTCAGATATGCGGCTTAAATCTCTAGTAGACTGGCAAGTACCGTATTTAACAAGAAATAAATTTAACCAAATAAATTTTGTAATGTAATTTGTTAATGATAAATATTTTAGCTGGCACTAAACAATTATTTAAATAAAGGCTTCGAGTATAAGATTGACATTGCGGTTATATCGTTGTTGCTCTTCTTTTAGTCGCGCTAAAAGATGACGATGAAGTGTCGGAGCGAGTTAGTTCATGTGGTTTGATGGTGCGACTGGTTAAATATTATGAGTAATAGGTTTAATTTAGGCTAGGAAACATGATTTTAAGAATAACTACCACCAACTATACAATCCATAATTGCTCAATTTATTTAAGCATTTGAGCGCTTCCCTTAAGCTTTGTTTTGTTCGGAGTAATGACGAATAGGCATATAAGATGTCGAAAACCCAAATGTAGCAAAAACGAGTGAACAGATTAAATACTGTTTGTTGCGAAGATCTTATATTTATGCAAGTATGTATTAGGTGTTGCGAACATAGTAACAAATTAGTTTAGTTGTGACCAGAAGGATAAACCAAAGACAGCCTGAACAGAGTGAGTAAACGCTGAAGTCGCATTTTCGAGACTTTATATGATGTTAGCTTCACTATTGCAGGTTTACACATTCGTCTAGGAGATTGTACCGTCCTATTATTCCACATTCTTCTACCAAATATATAGTGGTTAAAGGGCGTAATACCGGCTCCTACTGATGAGTTACCAGTAAGCACGAAACGAATGTGCATGAGATTATACGTTCCTTTCATGCTGTTTTTGGTTTAGCCTTCTGGTCACAAATGAAATAATTTGGTTCTACGTTCGCAACACCTGATGCATTCTTACATATATATTAGCTCTTTGCAACAAAGAGTATTTAACTGTTATATATCGAATTCAATAATGTCATGCTTATCGCGAAATGTGATAACTCATATCGATCAAGGCCAGAGTGTATGGATTTACAGGAGTAACAAGTGTTCAGAAATAGTTGTAATTCTCAATTTCGATGAACTATAGCATACATTGATATCCATCATGTTAGTACCATGTACCGACTCGGCAACCATAGTGTTAGTACCATGTACCTTTTTAGTACTAAAATGTTGGTATCGGTTACTAACAAAATATCCATAGTGTTAGTATCCTTTACAGACTCAGTATATATATTATATAGGCGTATTATCCCACATTCCTCCCCCAAATATATAGTGGTTAAAGGGCGTAATACCGGCTCCTACTGATGAGTTGCCAGTAAGCACGAAACAGGAGTGAATAGGTTGTACGAAAATTATATTTAGGCGAGTCTGGATGTTACTTAAGTATCTAATCCTTTTTTAACCCACAAATTTATTTACTTTCCATCATCTGTCTTCATGAAATAAAATAGTAAAGCATGTAATGAAATGGCATTTTAACCACTTCATTTATACTTGTGATAGAATATTCGCATAATAGCAACTAACTGCCCACAAGATAAGCGAGTTTCCGTGTGTTTTTTTATAGAACTGTTTAGTAGTCGTCTAAATAATTTTAGATACACGTGCAAATGAGATGAAAGTAACCAAACGTTTATATACATCTGGCAAGCATAAAACTAGTTTAAAAATTCTTATCATATGAAATGATGAAATTAAGGATGACGCCAGTGTTTGGGTAAGCTGGAGTAAGATCATTCAAAGGAAATTATTGAATATTTAATGAAATAAGAGTCTTAATTAAAATGTTAAGTAAAAATTTAGCGGAGGAATAATAAACGAATTTATCTAACGGAAAAATATCATAATAATATTGTTTTGGAACTTGATATGCATGTTCATTAATAAGTGTTGAACATTGCAAGTGAAGAATTGAAATATGTTCTTTTGAAGAATGGTACTGGAAATAATTGTTTAAGAAGTAATACGATTATAAAACAATGTATATGTTAGTTTGAGTTCAGTATATTTTAACATTTGCTGGAACTAGTTTTGGATTATAATTCCTACAAGCGTAACTTCTAACCATTAATCTGTACCGTGTTCCAAATGGAACCAAGCGATAATTATATCGCGGTTCCATTCATAATATTATCAATTGAATTACTTTTAATATATTCCCCCAACAATCTCGTAATTCTGTTACGACTGTATATCGGTATGATCTTTCAACTACCCCAGTTAATTGTGTGCACCATCTCCACTGAATGACGTGTGAGATTAAATCTATTTTCATGGTCATATTTACCAGATGCGTCCATGTTTCCTTCTTCTTACCGTAATTAGGCCTATGCTTCGATTCACGTTAATGCTTTTAAAGACTGTACATGGGTTCAATACATTCTTAATGTTCCTAAAGTTTCATTTTTTCCCTATGGTTAGGAAGTTCAATACCAAGGTTAACGAACGGTTTATAAACGTCTTTTAGGTTGCATTTTGGTCTTATCGATTTTATTCTTCTACGAAAGTTTGAATCCGTTTGTAAAATGCTTCCATGGTCCTCATTCACCTTTTTATAATTTACCTACTTCGACTTATGTTGAAGTTTACCTTTGACATTTCAAACCATTGCTTCTATTAAATTTAAAAAAAATAACATTTAGCAAAATATGTTTCTGGAATTCTGCTTTACACAAACTCCGTAAAAATTAAATTTCTTAACTTAAGGATTTTTAATGTCAATCTTATTAAGACGAGTTTAATTCGGTGCAGATTAAATGATTTGAAATTAAACAGAAAACCAGGAACTTTTTCTAATATTTTAACTTTAGGAAAGTAAAATTCTTTATATGTAGACATAAATTTATTACTCTTTACGAAAGCTTGGCACCTAATCCGAAAATATATGAAATTAAATACTGTTTTTTGCGAAGAACTAATATATATGCAGGTATGTATTAGGTTTTGCGAACCTAGTAACAAATTAGTTCAGTTGTGACCAGAAGGATAAACCAAAGGCAGCATGATCGGAAAGTATAATCTCATGCCCATTCGTTTCGTGCTTACTGGCGACTCATCAGTAGGAGCCGGTATTACGCCCTTTAACCACTATATATTTGGTAGAAGAATGTGGAATAATAGGACGGTACAATCTCCTAGACGAATGTGTAAACCTGTAATAGTGAAGCTAACATAATCTAAAGTCAACGACAATACGACTTCAATGCTAACTCACACTATATAATATATATACCGAGTCTGTAAAGGATACGTATTGTCGTATGACTGATTGTGTTAGTCACTGATACCGGTTTACAATCGACTAGGAGATTCTACCGATCCTATGTATTCCACATTCTTCTACCACATATATAGTGGTTAAAGGGCGTAATACCGGCTCCTACTGATGAGTCGCCAGTAAGCACGAAACGAATGTGCATGAGATTATACTTTCCGTTCATGCTGCCTTTGGTTTATCCTTCTGGTCACAACTGAACTAATTTGTTACTAGGTTCGCAAAACCTAATACATACCTGCATAAATATATGAAATTGCCAGCAGGCGAATAATTGCATTGCGGTTTGATCGTCGCTAGTCAGTTTGCCATCATACTCTGATGATGATCATGGAGAGGCGAAAGGCGGTAGTTTTGTAATGTTGTTCGACAACTGGTTGAATAAAATGGGATTGGTGTTTACTTCAAGCTCGCAAACTTGATTTAAACAAATGTTACCACCACCCGCGCAATCAAAGATTGTTTAATTATATTACCCATATATATGTGGCGAAACCTGCAAAATGTTATTGTTCATGACAGCAGAGTAATTGTGTGGACAACATTTCCAGTGAAGTACAATTTACGCGAAACTACATGAGGTGCGAGCCTTATATCTAATTTTGCTTTCCATATATACGCATTGCGGTTTGATCCTCCTTAGTCAGTTTATCGTCGTTCTCTGATGATGATTATAGAATGTCGAAACGCGTCAGTGCGTGCGACCGGCAGTAGTTTTCTTTACTTCAGTCTCACAAACATTATTTAAATAATTGTTACTTCTACCCGCGCGTTCAGTGATATATTAAGGACAGAAGTTGTAGATAGACATATTAACGATATTACATACATTAAAATTTCATGGTGTTTTGGTAAAAGTGAAAATATCGGTCAACTCAATCAATGCAAATAATTTAAATTCACCGCCAAATATGTCAGTTAATTCTGAAAATCACAAATAGCTCTGTCGAGTATCCCAATAATGATAGATAAATTGCATTTTCTGTCATGAGAAATGATCTTGGCATAACATACACACACAAACACACACACACACACATATATATATATATATATATATATATATATATATATATATATATATATATATATATATATATAATAGTGCAATGATTTTCAATGTATTCTTGTTAATTTCTTACGTTGCTTTTAACTCTTGGAAACAAAAGCCAGATTAATTATGAACTTCGTATATTCTACTTACGAACATTTTATCCGTAGAATAGAATTACGTCAAATTAAATTACATATTGAAAATATTCACGGATCACACCGCTGTACATAAAACTGCTCGGTCTAAACAAATTATAAGTTTGAATGAGTGAAATTAAACGCAAAATCGCACACTTATGACAAAACAACGGCCCATAGTAACCTTTCTGCTATGGTCAAGATTTGGCATAGGCATACATATATTTTGGTAAAACTAGATTTTATATGCATAGTATTTGCGATCAAAGCTGTTAGAACAGACATATAAACATGAAAAATTTATCAGATAAACTGCCTTACACATAAAGAAAATTTCTTAATTGTATATTACTACCATGTGTACTTTTTACAATTTCCCATATCCTGACATTGCCTAAATTCATAACCTCTGCCTTGACTAGATTTGGAATACCAAAAACACATGCCAAAATCCAATGGCACGTTTGAAGGTTAACACAACAAAGTAGTATTCTAGAAAAAAATTTCCTGCTTCCACTTATAGACAAAGAGCGCAGTGCACTGGAAAATCTGTGATAATCATTGTTAAATTGGTTGTCCATATTTGTGCCAAATGTAGCGTACAGAGATATTCACTGGAGAAATTCCTTTTAAATGCAAAAGCGACACTCTAAATAAACAGTAGAACAACCCTTTTGTTTATGAAGCAACATTCCAAATTCTTAGATAATTTTGCTGCTGTGAGCTATTATATATGCAATAATGTATTAAGTGTTGCACACCTAGTAACAAATTAGTTCAAATAGAACCTGAATGATAAACCAAAGTCAGCATGAACGGAAAGTATAATCTCATGCGCATATTCGTTTTGTGCTTACCGGTGAGTCAAAAGTAGGAGCCGGTATTACGCCCTTCAAACACTATATATTTTGGCGAAGAATGTCGGACAATCGGACCATAAAATCTCCCAATATAATGTTTAGACCTGTAGTAGTGGAGATAATTTCGCATAAATTCTTCGAAAAAGCGAATTCAAAGGCAACTCACTATATTATATATATATATATATATATATATATATATATATATATATATATCAGATTCTGTAAAGGGTACAGACACTCTGGTTATTTTGTCAGAAACTTATAACATCATTGTGATTTACGAGTCGGTAAGTGGTATGAACATAATGAATTTTAAGGTATGCTTAAGTTCAACAAAATTGAGAGTTACAACTAATTTCGAATACATGTTACTCCATGAAATTTAAACATTCTGGACTTGATCGATACTAGTTATCTCTTTTTGTGGTAATCGTGACATCATTCATTTAAATATGTTATATTCAGATCCTGTTTTTTGCGAAGAGCTAATATATATATATATATATATATATATATATATATATATATATATATATATATGTATTTTAATATTAAGTGTTGCGCACCTAGTGGAAAATTAGTTCAAATATGACCAGAAGGATAAAACAAAGTCAGTATGATCTGAAGGTATAATCGCATGTGCAAATTCGTTTCGTACATATTCACATTAGGAAACGGAATTACGCCCTATAATCAATATTTATTTAGCTGAGGAATGTTAGCCAATTGTACGGTCAAATTTATTTATCGTATTCAATATAAAATTAAGAAAAATGTGACACACAGTATTATTTATGTATACGCTTTCAGTGAGAGTTTAAATTTCATCGCAAATTTTCATAAATGTCGTGAATGTACATAGAATTTTGGCTCAAAGTTGTACGAATTTTTAAACCATATCACATTAAGAACATAAGTTATTAAAAATGCTCCAGTAGCCTTAGTCTTGACCGCATATTTGCATCTGGTGGAATGGTAAATTACCGGTATAAGTGAAAATAATTTTTTTTCTGTATAATATTTAGTTCATTCGTTTATATATATATATATATATATATATATATATATATATATATATATATATATATATATATAACAATTTTTGTGCATGGTTTAAGAACACATTTCTTTTGCTTATCTAGTTGTGAAGAGAAGAATAACGCAATTAAGTGCTGAAAATTCACAAATATTTATTATTCTTTGATTTGAAAAACGTAGGTAAATTCATTTGTGTATTAGATTTTTAGAAAAATGATTGAATAGAACTGATATGTTCGCTATGAGATATAATTCCAGAGTAATACTCAAAAACTTCAACTGGATAATATTGCAAAACTTCCGCGAATTATAAAAACATTCATTTTTCAGAAATCAAATGCCAAATAATGCGCCTTTGTCGCCCCGTACGCTGATACCTATTGGTGGTTTATTCCCGTAAGAGCAATTAATATTCATCACTACTACCACAGCTATCAGAAATTATATGCTCTACAGACTATAATTTCTGCCGCATATAGAAGTTTGAACCATTGTTTCAAATATATATTTCTCTCCGCCGCATTTATTCTGTATAGCCTTTGTTTTATCCTTATCTAGAAAACAAACGAAGACTTTTATTGGTTAATTAGCTCCAAGCTATGCACAATCGATCTATTTAATTTGTAAAAACCCCCACAGAAGGCCAGAAACACATAAAAAATTGAATAAGAATATTTAAAATATACTTTTCCTTGATTAATTAGAATAAAATATTTTTTATTGTGTATATTTTGGAGCAAAAATTGGATCGGTTGCAAAGCTCCAAGCACTAATGGGGCATGACAACGAAATTTTGGGTCTCCGCGAACTCCAAATATATTGCTTAGGCCATCAAACAGTATCTAACTGTAATATGTTTTATTGAAGGATGTCATGACTCCCACGAAAAGTGAAAATATGACAACAATTTTTTTCGTACCCTTTACAGGCTCGATATATATATATATATATATATATATATATATATATATATATATATATATGTGTGTGTGTGTGTGTGTGTGTGTGCGTTTGTATATAATAGTGAGTTCACTTTGAACACGCATCGTCGAAGACGTCATATTGTGTTAGCTTTACACATTCGTAAAGCAGATTTTACCGCCCAATTGTCCTAAAATTATTAATCAAAAATGTGTTTGGTATAGCACGTAATAACCAGTCCTACCGACGAGCCACCGGTAAGCACGAAATGAATTTGCACATGAGGTTGTAATTTCCCTTCAGGCTTGATTTGGTTTATCCTTCTGGTCATATTTGAACTAATTTGTAACTAAGTGCGCAACAACTAATACGCAATTGCCTAGGCTACTCGAGTAGTGCATAATACGGATTAAGTTTAATAAAAATTTGTTTTAAGTTACGCAATGCTAATCAGGCAATTAGCATAATAATATAATAGATATGATTGTTGAATAACTGTTATCTAATAAAATTTGCATTGCCACTTAAATTATTTCAAGTATTAATAGGATAAATTAAAAGACACAATAAATTTTGTGCATCGGCATGTGACGCGAGATTAAAATGATATTGATTATTATGCGAATAGTCCGTCAACCGTTAATGTAGATCATTTCCACTCATGGTATATAATAGAACCAGATCCATCCTAAAAACGAAACCTGAGTAGATTAACTCCTGCTTCCACTATTTTCTTCGATGAATATATATTAAAATGGGAAATCTTTTGCAAAGATATATGGCTGATTTTTATTTTGAATTGAACAAATACCACATTCCTAATTATTTAGTATCCGGATCATTTGTCGAAATCAAGGAATTTTAAATATGCAGAAATACTTTAAAAATCTATCCCTGTATCCAATACCGAAGAAAAATGAGTGTGTAACCTAAAGGCGAGGCGCGTGTAAAACTTTGCACAGTAATTAGCTAAACCAATTTATAATAGGCTGAAAAGTAAACAAAAAGAGAATACCAGCAAACACAGAATTGAATTGGGATAATGCTTTTGCAGATTCCTAAATGCATTTTGGACAGAGTAGTCCTCAACTCAGATGAATCAGGTCACAACTGAACTAATTTGTTACTAGGTTTGCGACAACTAATGAGATACTTGCATATATATATATATATATATATATATATATATATATATATATTAGTTCTCCAAAACAAACAGTAATTAACTTTTATATATTGAATTTAATGATGGCATGCATACCGCGTAATGTGGTAACTGATATCAATCAAGGCCTGAGTGTATGAATGTACTGGAGTAACAGGTGTTCAGAAATTGTTGTAATTCTCAATTTCGGTGAACTATAGCATAAACTGTTATCCATCAGGTTGGTATCATGTACTGACTCGGTAACCATAGTGTTAGTACCGTTTACCTTTTCGGTACAATAATGTTGGCATCGGTTACTAACACAATAGCCATAGTATTAGTATCCTTTACAGACTCGGTATATATATATTATATAGTGTGAGTTAGCGTTGGAGTCGCATTGTCGTAGACTATATGATGTTAGCTTCACTATTGCAAGTTTAGACATTCGTCTAGGAGATTGTACCGTCCTATTATCCAACATTCTTGACCAAAATATATAGTGGTTAAAGGGCGTAATACCGGCTCCTACTGATGAGTCGCCTGTAAACACGAAACGAATGTGAATTAGATTATACTTTCCGTTCATGCTGACTTTGGTTTATCCTTCTGGTAACAACTGAAATAATTTGTTACCAGTTTCGCAACACCTAATAAATACCTGAATATGTATATTAGTTCTCGAGAACAAACAGTATTTATCTGATTATTATAATCAAGGTTGCGGTCTTGATATAAACACGTGACCCATTAATTACTTACATATGTCAGTATAAGCTAAGAATTGTATAGTGTAGTATAGTACACTATACAATTGTTAGTTTATGCTAACATATGTAAGTAATTAATGGGTGAGGTGTTTATATCAAGACCGCAACTTTGATTATAATAAATGTTGTCACCACCCGCGCAACCAATGTTAGTTTAAGTATTTAACTGAATCAGTTAAAAGTTGGCAAATTATTTGGTTAAATATCTTAACTAACAAAACCTTCGTAGTCGGTTCTTTTGTGACTGTGAGAATCGACAATAAAATACACTCTTTCCACAATAGGAAAAGACGTTATTAAATCAATCGCTATCAGGCCAGGTCATCTATTTATAAACACAGATCCGATTAAACGATAGAAATAAAAAGGAAGAAAGATTTTTATCAGAATAGGACAAACATGTCTATGGGAATTTAAAATACCAGAACAGGTCGTGATCTGAAGTAATATAAGCGGATAATTATCCTGAAAATTACGCGAATAAAAGCATAAGTACTGAAAAAGTAAAATCGTGGCCCATATACTATTTTTTTAGATTTTATTGCACCGCATCATATGAATTTATCACAACAGCAATCTATGACAAACGGGATGTCAAATATATTGTTATGGATTTTTCTTTCAGAAAAGGAGTTTAGTGTCATTGTGGAAAATCAAATGTCTGTAATAAAATGTTTAACTATTGTTAAATTTACAAACATGACATTCTTGGAGGAATGGGCGATTACTGAAGAAGAAAATGCAGAAAAACCTAGCTGTCAAGGAGATCTAAGTTTAACATACAAAATAACAGGTGGATTGCTGTGTGCTCTCAAAGCAATTCATTTGAAAGTATGGCAAATCTCCGTGTCGTAATGTTGAAATTCTCTCCCTAGAGCTTTAAAACAAAAGAATTGTATGTTTCATTATGTGCTCTGCTTAATTGTACGCTTAAACAAAATAAAAGGTAGTTCATTTATTTTTGCAAACAAATATGGTTCCGATTACGTAACTGAATAGGTGTGTCACGTAAGCTGTCTATGATATGTACCGTTATTGTTTGTTTCTTCGATTGTATGAAGTAAAATTTTACAAGTTTATTGTTTTAATATTCAACTGTAGAACCGTACCCGACATTTGGTTTATACGGTATGCATTGTGAAGCATTCTATTTGAACTGTTCTTCTTTAGCAAGATAACGATCAGCGCATTGTCAGGCTTAAAGTGGAAAATTCTGAGAAGGTAAAAAGCAATGAACTCAACGAAACTGTCTATGATAAATATGTTCCGCTTACACTTGCTATGGAATAGAGCATTTTGTTATTCCATAGGGAAAAATAAAATAATGCTAAATTAAACGTACTCATTTTTACGTTTACTAATTAATTGTGAGTTCTACTTCTCCATCCTGTGAAGCAGGTCAGTTTGTCGTTCCTATGTGAGAACAATCATCGCTCTCACACATGACCGCCCCTCCACAAACACACACACACACGCATACACACGCACACACACGATGGTAGGAAAAGTAAGACACACACAAATAGCTCACATAACCAAATTACATAGCCCAAATAACAATTTATTTACGTTTATAAACTGTCACGAGGGGAAAGAAAGTAACAATTGGACAATCGGACATTATTTTAGAGATTTAACCCTGTTCACCTCAGAAAATATGGCATATGATAGAAAAAATTATGCAGTACATTTTCAGTGATCCTTATAGGAAATTACTGACTTGGTAATCTAGATGATTACATTTCCTCAAATATGCGTGCGACCAGTTTTTAAAGGTCACGCAATTTTGAGAAATTTATTCGCAAAATGAATGAGAGAACTTTAAAAAAATTTCGTTTAAGGCTCATTCAATTGGAAGGAGAAATAAAAAGTAGTACAATGCCACAAATACAAATAAAGCATATATATATATATATATATATATATATATATATATATATATATATATATAATCGAAAAGGAAACTCCGTTTATTTAACAAAAAGCAAATGTTGACTAAAAGTATTTAAATATGAAATGATTTAAAATGGATTTATAATTAATAATAATGTATTAAAAACGAAATAATAAATGTTTGCGCCTACACCTAAAACTTATCAAAATAAAAATGTATACATACACCATTTGTGAGGCTATAGTCTGGAAGGTTTCTGTGAATATCAAAATAAAATATTTCAAGACTAACTTCCAGCAAGATAGATCTCTAAATATAAATGTGTGCTCCCAGAATGTTTTCAACTCAGGTGTAGTACGAGCTTTTCATATTTTTATTCCTATTCGAAGTTTTCCGTAAACAAAATAACTAATTCTGTCATTTAATTAAAAAAGTCGTTGTGTTCGGGACTGAACTATAAAATTTACCTAAGATAACCACCAATCAAATTGCATTTTACCAGTCGTACAACTTAACAAATCTACAGTCGAGCAAGCGTTGTCGAGTTTCAACCTTTCGTGGTCGCCATAAAGACACGGCGATAAACTGACACATTGCACTTGGATGGTTTTTACTCCGTTTGCTGCCTTGTTCTGATGATGCCTATAAAGGTCAAAAGAATTTAGTACGTCTGATTGACCGTAAGTTTCCTATGTTGTGCGACATTTTAAATGCAATGGCATCAAAGTTTATTCCCAGTTGCAAAACGTTACTAAGAGAAACATGGCACTACGACTGTCTAATTGCTTAGCTTACATTCGCGTGGTGAAGGCATTGAAATTTCGCAGCCGACACTTCCAGTCTAGTACAATGTAAGCGAGGCTACTAGATTTGAGAGTCGCACATCTGTTTATGCTTTCCTTATATGCGCAATGAGGTTTTAATCCTCGCTAATCAGTTTATCGTCCGGCTTTAATGATGATTACGGAAGGTCGAGAAGCGTCAGTACGTGTGGCAGCCGGTAGTTTTGCTATGTTGCGTGACTTTTCAAAGAGAATGAGTTTAGTCCTTATATCAAGCTCAATGGCCAGAGCACCAGGTTACGCAGGAGATGTGCAAAGGTTAAGGCTCTGTCTGCGGCAAATACTGGATAGTACGTGACGAGTTTCCGTTAAGGACGAAACTGGTGTACTGGATGAATTGCCTTTTCCACACTATACAAAAAATAATTTATACTGATAAATTTATTTATATAATAAGTCAGATTTTTGTATCAAGATCAATAGCTTATATAATTAAACGAACATTGGTTGCGCGGGTGGTGATAACAATTATTATAATCAAGGTTGCGGTCTTGATATAAACACCTGACCCATTAATTACTTACATATGTCAGTATAAACTAAGAATTGTATAGTGAAGAAAAGGCAATTCATCCAGTAGACCGGTTTCGTCCTTATTGGGAACTCATCAAGTACTGGCCAGAATTTGCCGCGGACAGGATAGCTCAGTGGTTAGAGCACCAGATTCCGAAGCAGACGTGCCCAGGTTCGTATCCTGTCCGCAGCAAATTCTGGCCAGTACTTGGTGAGTTCCCAATAAGGACGAAACCGGTCTACTGGATGAATTGCCTTTCTACACTATACAATTCTTAGTTTATACTGACATATGTAAGTAATTAATGGGTCAGGTGTTTATATCAAGACCGCAACCTTGATTATAATAATAAGATCAATAGCTTGTTTAAATTTAATTGATTTAAAGCAAATTAATGTATCGTTAGTTAACTGTTCAGAATTATTTACTCACAGAGTGGGATACGCGAATTCTTCTAAATCAACAGAAAACTGAAATTATGTAACTTCTCTCTCATAGGATATTGGTGCTCTGCTTAAAATTGAATGGCTGCTCGAAAATCCACATAAATAAGCGCATTTATCTTTTTTTTGGTATTTTAATTTCCTGAAAACAAATTTGCAACCTTCCTCTTTCCAGTTTATTACGTCTAAAATATTTTTTGTACAAAATAAATAAATTTATCTCATTTTATTCCATTTAGCTCTAATTAGGATATTATACTCATTCGAATAAATAGAGTGAAATATGTGAAACATAACATGAGATGATATTTTATTGTAAAACATGTCATTGCTTAATATAATTAGAAACTGTGCCCTAGGGGCCAGGAATTCTTTGGGTAGTACTTCAGATAAGATAAATTCCTTCAATTTGAACTACTCTTGGTGTGCAATATGAATCCAAATTTAAACAATATAGTAAATAGTTAAATAAATATTTTGAAATTGAGATAAACACCGATCACGTTATATTTATTTTTTTAGTATAAACCAAGTAGTGTATAAGGTAGCAAATACGATTTAACTAGTAGACCGACTCCGTAGTTAGTGGAAAAATATCAAGTTCCGGTTATATTTTAAGCACTCGAACCTGTATACAGTTGCTTCGGAGTCTGTGTCTTGCGGCACACTTCACACAATGTTCATTTGTTTACTACATTATGTTTTTTGTTAAACCTTTCTTCAGCTGTAGTTCATACGAAGTCTAATTAAATTTAAAGCTGAAAATAACAAACCACGATCTGTCGTTTTTAAACAGAAAACACAACAAAAGGTGAAGTGGTATTAAATTGAAGAATTAAACACTTTGACGACTATTGATTGGGAAGATGGCGATAACAATTATTTAATTTAAATTTACGAGCTTGACATAATCACCAACCACATTGCATTTATTTGGAAGTTATAACTAAGCAATGAATAACATGGCAATGTTATTCGTCGAGTAGACCGGTTTCGTCATGTTTGGGCTTTAGTCAAGCACTAGCCAGTAACTTTCCACGGTCGTGGATCGAGCCGGGGCACAATTGCGTCGAAGTCGGGTTTATACACACTGCCACCCTGCCACTGATTAAACTCTGTTTTCAATCGCACACCATCTCATATTTGGTTAGCCTGCCTTTCAGGTTGCAAAACGCCAGCCCAAATATGTTGTTTCAGAACAGACACACGACACCAGGTTAGGTGGTTTTGAATTAAAATTATAAAACCGTTTTATGCGCATGTGTTAGCAGCAGATCGGATTAAGATTGCGAGCTTGATTTATTCAATCCCGCGCAATCGATTATTATCCATTTTTATAACTAAATACGATATCCTATGACGTCAGATCGAGGTGGCTAGTTGGTTTTCTGAGCCTAAGAAGAAAACACGTATACTCCATTTATGGAAATGCTTTCCAAAGCATAAATTGGTATATAAATAGAAACGGTATAGTAGGCGGCAGGGTGGCTCAATGGATAGAGTCACCGACTTAGCGGCAAATCTGTCCAGATACGAGACATGTCCATGGCAAAATATGGAAGGATTCTAGTATGCATAAATATATATTTTATATAAAATATGTATATCGTACAAATGAAATTCTGCCCATACTGCAGATTATCAGTATCGTATTGGAAACCAAATTGCACAGATATTGGATTATATTGGCGTAGATATATATATATATATATATATATATATATATATATATATATATATATATATATATACATATAAAGCTATGAAATGTCAATTTTATAGCTGTATTACCACATATATATATGCATATATATATATATATATATATGTATATATATACATATTTATGTACATGTAAAGCTATGCAATGTCAGTTTTAGAGCAGTAATACACAGTAATATACAGTTAGGTACAGACTTTGCCTAGTTAGAAAATTTTAACTAATAAAAAGCCGAATATTCTTTTATTTTTTTATAAGATAATGTATTTTTACTAGTTCAAATTTAAGCACTCAAATTACAGAGTTTTGCTCTATATTTGGTACTATCTATACATTTTCTATGTTCATGGACACTATATTAACCGATATTTAAATAAAGTTGTTGCTGAATCTAAGTCCACCACCGTTTCTTGTTAAAAAAGGACCGAACAGGCATTTAGAATTCAACCTTTTCAATTTCGACATTGACCTAAATTAAACCAAATATATGTCATATATATATATGGTCTAAAATTTGATATCAGTCAAACCATTGGTCACAAAACCAATTTGAATAAACCAATTAAAGGTTGTTTAATAGATATTGCGTAACTAGTTACATATTAGTTCAGATAGGAACAGAGCTATATAACAAATTCAGCATGAACAAAAGATATAGATTCATGAACAAAGACACGATACTCACAGGAAAAAAACAAATTGTGGCAAATATGGCATCCGCATTCGAGACAGATCTATTATTATTTATTTTTATTCCGAAAGTATTTTTTCATGGCTGCCCTAATATCCGATCTTAATACCTATTCTATCATACTGGTATTTATACACGAAAATATCCACATAACCCCACCCCTCACGCATAGAATAACCTATACAAACATATATGTACTCCTATTATTATAATCAAGGTTGCGGTCTTGATATAAACACCTGATGTAAACACCTGACCCATTAATTACTTACATATGTCAGTATAAACCAAGAATTGTATAGTGTAGAAAAGGCAATTCATCCAGTAGACCGGTTTCGTCCTTATTGGGAACTCATCAAGTACTGGCCAGAATTTGCCGCGGACAGGATACATTTATACACGAAAATGTCCACATAACCCCACCCCTCACGCTTAGAATAACCTATACAAACATATGTGTACTCCAATCAAAAGTGACATTTATAGAATAAGTATGAGCAAACCATATGGATTGACATAAAGGCCTATCCCAGAGGTCTCCAGGTTTTATACTCCTTTTCTGGACGCGTAGAAAGATCAAAAATTAAAAATTTTTTTATTAATATAAATAGGTTATATATATATATAGAGAGAGAGAGTTTATTAAAATTGCTGAACGAATATAGTATTATTGTATCGTTTCGATAACACCGCATACGAACGCCACACTAACGAATGTTATGTCGACAAAAGCACATTTATACCCATGTCCTGTGCGAATTTAATTTTTCATTTAAATATCTGTTCCAGAACCATAAAAATATCTATGCATTTATAAAATTACATGTAAGCAACAAGGTGGCTTCATACAATCCACATTGGATACATAATATATATCAGAAATAAGTATATTTATTTATTATTTACTTATTTATATTTATTTAACCTAAGCTCATGTATAAATATCCATTTATATATACATCTACACACTATAATTAAAGCATATAAAGATAATCATATAATCAACCATTTGGGTTCTTCCCAAATCTTTTATAATTATCTATCTATCCATCTTATATATACGTGAATACACCATATATAATATGCCTATCATTTGAGCCACCATGTAAGTCCCTCAATTAATAAATTATATCAGTTAAACACATATGTTAATATTTAAATATCTATTAATATATATACCTGTATATATAGATATTTATATATATATATATATATATATATATATATATATATATATATATATATATATATATATAAATCCATAGCCGATAAATGGTTTTTTTAAACTTTACGTATCTACTATTCATCCATAGTATATAATTTATCAACTTTATATTTATATTTATTTATAATCAAAATTTAAAGAGTACTTAAATATCCATGCATATACCTGTCGACACACCATATATATTATGTATATCTAAATCAAAATATAATCCATAATTTGATCTCTTCTATCATTTTATATAGGAATCTAAATACACATATATATATATATATATATATATATATATATATATTTTGTGCATATCTAAATAAACACATTGGCAACCATTTGCATTCGACCCTCCGCTTATTACAGTATAAGAATCCTTCTTATATATGTCTCTACAATATATATATATATATATATATATATATATATATATATATATATATATATATATTATGCATATTTAGATAAACATATAAGCAACCATGTGAGTTCCTCACAAATATTATTTAAATAAATAATAGTCATCCATATATATTTATGGGCGCACGCCATATATAATTTGCATATTTCAATAAACATATAAGCTATCATGTGAGATCCTCCCAAATTTTATTTAAATATTTACATGTCCACCTATCAATTTATATATATATATATATATATATATATATATATATATATATATATATATATATATATATGCATATATATATTAACCCCTTTCAGCAAAATTTAAAAAAATTTTCCATAGCATTCCTACACAAAATTTTAAGAAAAGATTTAAACAGCATAAAATATACTGAAATGTATAATGGATAGATTATATAAAAAAATACATTTAAAGTACGCAATAATTTAAATTGTAACCAAACTAATAATTAACGCAATAAATAGTAAATTAAAAAAAAACATACAATAACAAACTTAACGCTAACTAACTAACTAACTAACTAACTAACTAACTAACTAACTAACTAACTAACTAACTAACTAACTAACTAACTAACTAACTAACTAACTAACTAACTAACTAACTAACTAACTAACTAACTCATTAACTAACTAACTAACTAACTCACTAACTAACTAACTAACTAACTAACTAACTAACTAACTAACTAACTAACTAACTAACTAACTAACTAACTAACTAACTAACTAACTAACTAACTAACTAACTAACTAACTAACTAACTAACTAACTAACTAACTAACTAACTAACTAACTAACTAACTAACTAACTAACTAACTAACTAACTAACTAACTAACTAACTAACTTAACTAACTAACTAACTAACTAACTAACTAACTAACTAACTAACTAACTAACTAACTAGCTAACTAACTAACTAACTAACTAACTAACTAACTAACTAACTAAATAACTAGCTAATTGACTAACAAGTTAACTAACTTACTAACTAACTAACTAACTATTTAACTAGATAACTAAATAAAAAACTACTTAACTAACTAAGTAAGTAAATATTTTTGTAGTTAATTAAAATACCACTATCGTATTTAGCAATCTGAGTTTTCCACTGCTTGTGATATTTATTATGTTTGGCTTAAATTTACGTCTGGAAGCATTCAAATCGTAATGCTATTTATACTTCTCTACAATTCTATAGCTGCGTTGCTTAAACTTTAAGAATTTTCTTGTTTGTTTATTTATGTTATTAGTGACTTTCTAACTCACAAGCAGTTTATGATATTTTTTATCTCTTAAAGAAGATAACTTGATGTGTTGTCTGATTTATCGTGCATTCACATTCACGCCTAGCCGTTGACTGAAGTTTAATGGTCTTGGAAGTTGATTCCTTCCATTTGTGTTATACTTAGGAAGTTGCATTTTCGCCTTCTAAATTTTTTTCGTGTTAAATATCCTAATAAATTGTGCCGTTAATGGCTTTGCTTAAGCCATGATTTGGTTTAAATCTATGCTGATTGTGACACCTTATCAGTTTTAGTTGTTTGTCAAATGCCTAAGTTTACGTCTTACTTGTAACGGTAGTACGATATTTATTTCATTACACATTCGCAACAATTGATGGAATTATTGTTTAATTGTATTTCCTATATATGTATGTGTGTCGGAAGCTGCAATCAGTTAATGTTCGTGACTGAATAGAAATTGTGCAGCCGAAATTCCAGTCAAGTACAATGTATGCGAGACTACTAGAGGTGAGAGCCGCATATCTAATTTTGCTTTCCATATATATATGCAATAGGGGTTGATCCTCGCTAGACAGTTTACCGTCGTTCTCTGATGATAATCATGGAAGGTCGAAACGCGTCAGTACATACGACTGTCGGTAGTTTTGCTATGTTGTCTGACGACTGGTTAAATAAATTGGGATTGGTGTTTACTTCTATCTCGCAAACTTGATATAAAGTTTTGTTACAACCCCCTGTGCAGTCAGTCATTGCTTAATGGCATAGTTAGACATATTCGTCTAGAAAAATACTTCAACAAACACCTTCAAATCTGAGATGTTCCAATGAAAAGGACTTTTCATACTGAACTCCATTCATGAACACTCAGTTTTCATTCTCAGTCAGTAGCATGTTGTTAAGTCCACTGTTTTCCCAGTGTTAAACTCTGTTTGATTGATCTCACGGGTGATAATATCAATAATTCGAATCCAGTTTGGGAATTTGATATAAAAAATATCGTCAGCCCCAAGTACTGATGCGTTTTAAACTTCTATTTTTAATCACAAGATCAAGTAGACTCAATACAGCATAGCATTTATATTGGATTCTATTTCATATTTTTATCATAAAAATTGTGGTTTTATTCATCAAATTAAACTCTTCACGTCTAATCGAAGCCCTGCCAATTATAGTGAGGCGTTGTTAAAGTAATTACGTTCTATTCTCTCGATTGTCTCGAAGTGTGGTCGTTGCGTTTGTGCTGGCAGATTTTTGAGGCTGAATGGTGAGTACGGAAGCTGCCTAGGACGTAGCCACGTCTAGAATGCGTCTCTTCTTCGTCAGTGCAAATAAGGCCAGGTTACCCTATAAGTATAACGTTTTTAGCGGCAAAATTCAATTCTGATTTTCAGTCAAAGAGAAATTGGCATTTCATAGTTCAGTTGAAATAGCGTTACGTTTTTCATCATGTACAAGGTGATAGGTAATGAACATAATATCAGAGAGAAATCAAGAACATTTTACGCTATGGAGTCAATCATATTCACTCTGACTTATACTTTTAATTAACTAAGGGATTCCTGATTAGATATAAACACTCGTCAGAGTTTTCCAAATTATTTGGTTTGTTATGCTGACATAAGTATAGTCCAGCAGTTAAGCACAGGCTTCAATCGGAGGAGTAGTTGCACATGCATTTAATAACGTTAATTAAATATCTCCACGTAAGAATCTAGTTCACCCATAAATTGAACAAAGTTGGCTATGGTTAATGCAACGATTATGTCATGATTGAACATCTTCAGCAATGGATGACCTTTTTCTAAGACAATAGGCGCAGTATTAATATTCCTATACACACACCCACACAGCCAAACACGCACACACACACACACGCACACACACGCACACTATATATATATATATATATATATATATATATATATATATATATATATATATATATATAATGTCCATATGTGACATTTCCCGATGCGTTCAAAGAAGTATTCCATACAATTTCTGGTAGTATTTATTTATTTGTAATTCTAAAGTACTATCGTTTATGCATTTATGTATTAAGCATGACAAACTTAGCAACAATCTAAACTATGCCAAAATTTGAAATTAAGCATAAAAAACGTTGCAATCCTATTGTCGCATGCATTTCGTGCTTTCTGGCTAAACCTTTTTAGTAGCCGGCACTACTACCTATACGCACTATATAATTGGTTAAGTAATTTATGACAGGTTCCTAAGTATAATTCACGAAATACTTAAATTTGCATGTTATGCTACATATAAGTGACAGGCAAACAGTAAACAGGAAAATAACGTGTAGTGAGAATTTAGACTTATGTTAGTTCTGACTTTGGCACGTGTTCTAATAAGGTATAATGCGAATGTGCCGATTTTTCTAGTCAAGTTGAACAGGCCACGATACTGTCTGTATGACGATTTTGGAATGCTAGCCAAGTTGTAGTGCCGAGCGCCGAGTGTTACATGATCCGAGCAAGTTATTCAAGAATGCAAAACACCTATTTCCAAGCTATTGACACAACATGCACACAGAAAAATGATCAATTCAATAGGCCAGTGATGCTCTTCGTGGTATAACGCAACGAAATTCTGACAGGTCACTACATGGCAAAGACTTTTGTGACAGAAAAAGGTAACACGGTATTGGCTTCTATGCCTGCCCTACTTAGGACAACTCAAAACAGTGAAGAACAAATTTAAGATGCACAAAAAAGGATAAACATAGCTAAACGGGCTAAATATTTGGTATGCAAATTATGACCAAACTTAATTAGAGATTACAAAGTATTTCTTTTAGCATTCTAGATCCTGCGAATTGTCTTATATTTACCAATACTACGACTAATACAATAACTAAAGCGACAACAACAAAAATTACTTCAAATACTTATACTACTACTATTTCTTATGTTGCTACATGTTCTGTTGTTACTAATACTAACACTACTATTAATACTACTACTACCACTGAAATTAATAATAATATTATTTATAATAGGGTTACTGCAATTATTATTATTCCAGCTATTAATACTATTAATATTATTAATATTAATACTACAACTGATGCAGATACTGCGGCCGTTACAACTATAACAAATATTAGCAATACTAATAATATCGGTACTGTTACAATTATTAATAATAATACCATTATTATTAGCACCACGACTACTCATACCATTATTAGTACTACTAATACTAATATTATTATTACTACTACAATAAATAATACAACTAAACAATAATTGATTGCGCGGGTGGTGGTAACAATTGTTTAAATCAAGTTTGCGAGCTTGAAGTAAACACCAATCCCATTGTATTTAGCCAGTCGTCGAACAACATAATAAAATGCGTTGCGACTGGCGATAGTTTTGTTATGTTGTTCGACGACTGGTTAAATACAATGGGATTGGTGTTAACTTCAAGCTAGCAACATTGATTTAAACAAATACTACTACTACCAGTACTACCAAAAGTGCTGCTCCTACTACTATTACTAGTTATACTACTACAACAACTAAGGATTGACATTCATATCCAGGCGGAAAACATTATTTAAAAGATTGTTATTACCACACGCGCAATCTATGCCTGCTAAACCAATTTTTCATATTTTTGAAAGATATTTCTAAAAAAAGTGATGGATATAGGGGAAAACAATCAATTGAAGAGCTTCCGTACTCACTAAATTTAAATTTTCAGAAGTGAGGCATACAGCAATCCAATTATATCTATGGAATGGGCAAAGGACATAATGAATTTTGTGAATTTTACAAAAACGTATGCCAGTAACTCTAAAGCATTTGCTTCATATCTTCATATGCTATACTGGTGTAATGAAGCAATGATTTATTTTGGTTAGATAGAAAAAATAGACCATATTGAATATACACGTAAAATATGATTCAAAATATTTATCCAGAAAGTTAAACATGACGGAGCACTTAAGCAGTTTCACATTGGACTTATAAAGCCCCACGGTAATGCCAGTACACTAATACATTGCTTTTTTCTGCAAAGATCTCGAACGCGTCTTTTCATTACGATCGCTTCTAAATAAAGAAGCACATTTATGTAACGAAACTTAATCAGATTTAAAAACCGTGTTTTTGTCATGCCACATTTTTCACAGGACAAAAAATGTTTAGTTAAATATGTACGTGCAGCACGAATCGTTTTTAAAAGAATGCAAAAATTGGGAAACTGGATTTTCGAAAACTAAATAAACTGTGTTGAGACTAACGAAAGGTCAATTCCCTATTGTTTATTTCGTAGACGATATATCGGCTACCATTAAATGTATCTTAGATGTCTTTACACAGTACAGCAAAGGTTTTGAAAAACATCATTGGATAGGTGCACGTCACGTGTGTGTGTTTGTGTAGTTCATAACTTCATTGATCAACCAAATATATGAAACTACAATGGCTGGACATGAATTTACCATTTAAATGCGTTAGACTACTCGTTTTCTACTCACCATCTGATATTAGGTAATCGGGGTTGGCTTCACATTATAGAGCGTGGAGACCAATAGATCAAATACACTCTCAAATTATTAAAATAATAATAGACGAACCATGCCGTGTGAAACTTTACTCAAACCACTTAAGCGATAATTAGAACTGACTAGTTTAATAACTGCGTTTTTCATTTAGTTAGACAAACACATTTCATGTAGTTCAAATATTCTGCTAAATAGGAATAATGCATGTGAAATTGCAGTCAATAAATGTTGATTTACTCTTTTTACACGTGAGCCTCGTTGATTTTTTTTAACAATTGAAATGATGTAATATCTCAATAGAAAGTGCGAGTGAGGACAAAAAACCATGTCCGAGTAAAAGATCAAAATACGGTCAACTATGAAGCTTAATTAGTATTTAAAATAATGTAAATAATGGTAAGACACTATAATTATTAATATTAATTAACGAAATAACAAGCAATATAAGGAAAAAAGATTAAATTCCTTTAATTAGTATCCAACAAACTAAGAATCATATATAACAAAACAAAAATAGAACAGTTAAAAGCTAAAATTTAGAATTATTTTACTCTGAGTAATTGATTAACCATAACTGGGATATTAAGTCGAATAATAAGCCCAAATGAATCATTTACTGGAGTTATCTTTAGATAATGACTCGAAAAATCGCATTTTCCTACCATTGGATAAAGCAGTATTCAGAATCGAACATAAAGATTTCTCCACCATTGTTTCACTCATAATATCTCATCTCTTGATTCCCTCACCAATCTTATCATCGTGATACTATGCGTCTACAGTCATACAAGATAATAATGCGTACAATCTTCGATGCATGACGGGCAAAATCAGATCTGGTAACATATTCTCCTCTTCTTACCAGGTTTGATTGCATGGTTGCACAAACATAAATAAGACTACAATTTGTGTTTTAAATTTTATGCACTCCTGATTTTTATAAATGTTCAAATATTTTCTTTTGTTTACTGAGTCTTTTGAACAATATAATGACATTTCTTAAAATGACACTCATATTGTATTCTAAATCTCTTGAATGTAGCTTCCAGCTTAGTTTATAGCCCGGTAATATTATGATCCTACAAACTTCTTTCACTATATCAGATCTCGCGTAACTCAAATTAGGATAAAATTTTATAACGGCATCCACCATTGTTAATTCTACTAAATTAAGAGCGTAAAAATTAGCCCTTATTATTGCAAGCAGTCTACTTAATTCGAACTCTCTATTTTTATGCAAGTATGTATTAGGTGTTGCGAACCTAGTAACAAATTAGTTCAGTTGTGACCAGAAGGATAAACCAAAGACAACATGAACGGAAAGTATAATCTCATGTACATTCGGTTCGTGCTTAGTGGCAACTCATCAGTAGAAGCCGGTATTACGCCCTTTAACCACCATATATTTGAGTGAGGAATGTGGGATAATTGGACGGTATTTCTGACAATATAAGGTTTCTATTTGTTGATAAATTTAACATACCGATTTGCATCCGATACACATAATTTATTTTGAAATTAGCTTGAATTCCCGAATAAGTTTTCTTCCTTAAACGAACACATTCTAATTTCTGATCACCTCTATTTAATAAGAATTATAAACACGGTGATTCAAATGATGACTTCCGTTCAAAATTAAACAGAAATTTGATCTTTGGAATCGTTGGATTTAAGGAATTTACTGTTTCATCGTCCACAAGTTTCCAAATCACCATGTCATCCAAGAACCATAGATTCAACATGTGAAGCTCGCATACCGCAAACATTCAAATTATATGTGTTAGAACCATATATACAGTTTCTGCTTCATTGGTTTCTTATATAAGAGATTATTTTACGAAGAAACTCTTATTGGGACACTAATTAGTTTATAAAATTGTTCCACAAATGTAAAATGAATTTACACATTATCATTTTACTTACTTCTAATATGAATGGATGATCAAAAAGGGAACTTTGAAAATTATTCAGGGCATCAGGTTACGAAATAATTGTGCAAGCCCCATGGATAACTGCTTAAATATTCTGTCTTTTTGAACTTCCTGTAATAATATTTTCATGTGTATTATATGTATATACACTTCACACGTGGACCCATTTTTCTATTTAAAAAATGCATGCTTTATTTTTTACTCCAGTATAGTTACTGATAAGATGGAGCGAAAGCGTTACTGTTACATGTTTAAGGTTTTTCTAAAATGCATTAGTGAAACTAAATGTTTCATTTTTTTATAGTAATTAACACACAAGCATTGGCGTTTGTTTTTATAAAATTTAAAAATGACGAAATTTCTAACTTCCAAGTTCATTATCGGTGCACGACATATAATTGGTTAACCTGGATCGAATCAAAATATACAAATGACTTTTTCGATAGATCAGAAATGTAGCTCTCCCGCATGGAAAACGCGCATGAATTTTACTTGACGGGAACTTCTGCAGCCCAAATTTTATGCCATCTTGGATATAACGTTTTTCAATGATTCTTGCATTCAGTAGTATTGCTAGTAGTTTAAATAATCAGCTGAAGGCTTTAAAAATAGAATATCTTGTGATTGGAATTCAGAACAACATGGCTTATCTCATCCATTTTAGTTCTTTATTTGCACTAACTGACACGCCAGATGTGGCTCTAGTAGATAAGATGGCATATTTCTGATCCGCACTTTTGAAATTCTTTACCTAACTTCGTGTATGTGTGTAGATGTGCATGATGAATACATTCGTCAGACAAATAGAGTTAAATGAGGTAGAAAAACTACATTTGATGAAAGTATTTTCTAAGTTTTAGTGTATTTTATCATTTAAAAAAATCGAAATGGTTACACATAAAATTAGTATGCACAATAGCATAAAGTGCATTTCAAATAGCATAATTCTCCAAGTAGTGCTTCCTTTAAATCTGTTCATAACTGCCTGGTGTGATTGCAATCTGTGCAATAGCTTTTACCAGATTATGCACAGCCCTTTCTTCTCTACATCTCTGTCAATCAACTATCAGTCGTCCTCAAGTAAAAGCACCTTTTACCTATTAGAATCATTTAAAGTAATATTTTAAAATGGACCTAAAGACGAATATGCCATTTTTTATTGGAAAAATGATTGGGTTCTAATTTCGAATAGTTAAAAAATAGAAATATGTGAAAATCTGCCGAAATATTGTCAATATTATTCTTTTGATATCGCAATATTTTGATTAAGTTATTAATTAGCATAAATTTCTAGAGAAAAATTTAATTACTTATACTGTGTGTAGTGGGTGCGCAAACCAAGAAAACGCCGAGTAAGAATCAATGAGTAAAATATTGCAAAAAAGGCCAAAAACCTGAAAGCAGCCAGTTGACGAATTACTCGATAGACCAGCAAATCGTAGACGAATTAGGTGAGTCTCTGTTAATTCATTAATTCATGCTGTCTATTTAAGCTAATGTATTGGAATTTATAATTTGTCGAAAAATTGAAATATTTAAGCCAAAAGTGATACTAAAGTGAATAAACCTGAAAAGCGGACGAAGAAAAAACGTTTATTAGTATAAACTGTAAATTAATAGGCAGCTTTTATGGTTCAGGGAATAGGGCGTGTGATACTAAATCGAATACTCTCAGGTTTAAATCTCAGTCGTGGTAAATCTGGCCACACGTACCGTGTGCCCAATATGGCATCATGCGATCTAGCTGATGTACTGTATTTCCTGTCTCCAGAAATTTTAATTTTATCACCAGATGGTCAGGTATCTGTCATATAATAATAAATCAGAAATGGTAAGATGGATCTAGGCAAATAACGGTACCAGAGGGGATCAAATTAAATGAAATTGTAACCAGAGAAAGAAAATACTACATAACTGATTACTTCATGCATTGTGCGGATTAGCTACAAGACACCGTGTTTGCATTTAAATGCGATTCTGACAACTGCCGATATGAACCCACTAAGAGCGACATAGGTTTACTTGATAAATTGAATTTGCCTTCTTAGGCACTATATAGTAAATACGAACAAATTATATATAATAAAATCATGGAATTATAATTTTCTTAAACTATTTTAGAATAAATTTTGTCAGTAAAATATTTTTTAAGCATTATAGTTTTCGCTTCTTAATAAATAATGACAGGAAATTTATCGACCAGTTAACTATGATAAATTCAAAAGCAGCAGTTGAACTTTAACTTATATGATGTGAGTTCGTGTCGTCTTCCATTTATCAATTTGTTCGTCATTTGCAGGGAAATGTTTAAATGAAAGAAATTTGCGTGTTTAGCTATTTTTATGAACCTTAAATTTTCAGGCTCGTTCTATTTAGAAAAATGAAATAGAAGATGACTGCTTTTGAAATAATTCATTTTCCGGGTTATGTGTTAAGTCTACACGAAGATGAAACGTTGGTTCATTCCAAATTTTTTCAATACCAAACACTGTTAACATATTTTATTTTAAAGGAAATGCAATAAGTAGAAATCACGATGGCATTTAGAAAAACAAAACATGTGCAATGATAAATTCCGTCAGTTTGTTTCGAATTTTCAGCTATAAGTCGAAAATTTTGAATAGAAAAGAAATATAAATGTCATTTTTCTAAAAATTCCGCTCGATAATATCTTAAGGTATGGTTTAAATACATTACAAATGACATTTTAAAATTGAATGTTAGCTCTTTCTGACCAATATTATCCAATAATTAGACCAAGTTTGCTCAATTAAATAAATTTTATTAAAATTTTTCTCATTAATAGCCACGATCTGAGAAGGAATCCAACCTAAATTCTTTAAATCAAGTTGGTGAGTTTGAAGTAAACACCAATCCCATCATATTTAGCCAGTCGTCGAACAACAGCAAATCTACCACCAGTTGCACGCACTGACACGTTTCGACCTTCCATAAACATTATCAGAGTACGATGGAATACAAACTAGCGAGGATTGACCCGCATGGCATATATATGGAAATAGATATTAGATATGCGGCTCTCACCTCTATTAGTCTCGTATACATTGTACTAGACTGGAAGTGTCGGCTGCACAATTTCTATGCAGTCACGAACATTAACTGTTTGCAACTTTGCCAGATATATATATATATATATATATATATATATATATATATATATATATATATATATATATTGATTGCGCGGGTGGTGGTAACAATTTATTAAATCCAAAACTACCACTAGTCGCATGCACTGAGGCGTTTCGAATTTGCATGATGATCATCAGAGTAGGACGGCAAACTGACTAGAGAAGATCAAACCGCATTGCTTATATATTGAAAGCAAAATTGGTCAGTTTGCCGTCATACTATGATGATGATCACGGAAGGTCAAAACGCGTCAGTGCCTGTGACTGGCGGTAGTTGTTCTATGTTGTTCGAAGACTGGTTAAATACAATGTAATTGATGTTAACTTTACGTTCAAAAGCTTGATTTAAAGAATTTTTACCACCCATGCACAATCAGTGATTGTTTAATTGTATTATCCAACCTAAATATTTTTATATATTATATAAAATTATAAATGAGACTCTCATTCATTGCAGTTTCAAATTCATTTGAATTAACTGGGATGTGATGTAGGAAATTCTCTTTCCTTCCTGATTATTTCATTTTCCAGGTTTTGTGGTACCAAATTAACTCATTCAGTTAGGCATCAATTGATTCCGTGCGTGTTGTATGAAATTGTTTTGTAGATCAAGTTTTTGACCATGAAATAAACACCAGCATCATTAATTAACAAGTCACAAAACTTCGAAATTCAGGCGTCAGTTAGAGGCACTGGTTTTGAATGCATTCCCCATACATAAATTTTTGACAGGCCTTAATGAGTTTCTCGTTGTGTTCTGATGATAAACATGGAAATTCAAAATGCGTCATTGCCTACACGTGACAGAAATTTTTCAATCTTGTGCAACTGGTAAAAACGGATTCGTATATTATCTTCAAGGTAGAAAACTTGACTCAAATAGATAAATAAAAATTATTTGCATGAACTTTCAACTAAGAAATGGCCCGAATCATGTGCAAATTACCAACGAAAGCCGTAGTGCATGCCTCTCGATTCGATTAGCTTCATGCGTATCTTATTCAAAGAAATATACGTTTTACTAATGATTTTATGTTTTACCAATTAATCACAAGGTAAATATGGTAAAACCTGCAATAACTCAAAGATTCGAAAACATTTGTTGGTCAAGGCCAAAGTGTATGGATTTGCTGGAGTAACAGGTGTTCAGAAGTAGTTTAAATTCGAAAATTTGGTGAATTTTAGCATAACTTGAAATAACTTTTATTCGTACCACGTCCCGACTCGGCAATCATATATATATATATATATATATATATATATATATATATATATATATATATTATAATGCGTTGGCTTTGAAGTCACATTGTCATGGACTTTATATGAAGTTAGCAGTACTAATGCAAGCTTACACATTCGTATAGGCATTTGTACCTTGAAATTGTCAAACATTCCTCACCAAAATATATAGTAGGTGTAGCGCGGGATACTGATACTTACTGATGAGTTGTTAGTAAAATCGAAACAAATATCCAAGAGATTTTACTTCCGTTCATACTGACTTTAGTCTATCCTTCTAGCTATGGTTGAACTAATTTGTTACTAGGTTCGCAAAACCCAATGAATAATGGTATGCATATATTTGCCTGATAGAATTTTTGCTCCAGTCATGTCATTATGTGTAAATAATCAAGCACATATACTTCATAATTTTTGTTAGTGTTTCGGAGTATCAAACGTCCACATTTATAGAAGAGATGGATTCCTAAAAAACATAGCTTCCTAAGTTTCTTCATGCAACAGTATGAAAATATCTTCATACATTTCCGTCTGTCATCAACAGCTACTTATCATCTGTTACTAGAACACTGTAGAGTTATAATAGTAACACGCTTGGCGTGGATTACGCAAAAATTCGTATCCTCAAACAGACCAACGAGGTAAGTTTAACTAGCTTCATGCAAAGCCGAAAGGGCAGAGCTCTGGAAGCGTAGATCAGATTTAAGGTCTTGAGCAATTTCACGAATCAGACGCTGTAAAGGCAGCTTCCTGATGACCAGCTCCGTAGACTTCTGGTAACGACGTATCTGATAGCGAGAAGTCTGCCAAGCTACTAAAAAGGTTGTTTCCGCTTCTGTATTTCGCTTAAATTTCTCAGAAATCTGTACTTGGTAACATGGCGAATAATGACAAATACAAGTCGAACCAACTGGACCCTTGTTATTTATTAGTCTCTATGATTTAGAGGATTGTGTTCTTATTTAAATTGTCAATGTTTGTTAAAATATTTTGGTACAACCTATCATTTATTGTTCAGTAAATCTACAAGGAAGAACGAAAAGTCTATCTGATAATGTTCTTCAGTTCTAACCAAAAAGCAAATGGAAAAGGCAGCGTCGTCACGAAGTAGATTCACACCCACAGTTATCTAGATGAGCACAGATCTACCAAACTTGGCTCGTATTAAGCATAAAATTATTATAAATGTGCGGACATGGGGTCGCCAGGCTCATAACCAAAGAAACGTAAATTTGAATCCTGGTGCAGAGTGTTTAACCACTAGAGGGAATCCCAATTGTCGACGAAACGAAAGTCTATTGGAGGATAAAATTTGTTATCTCATGCGCATTGCGAATGATGACAGTTTTAACATCCTGTCCCCACGGTGAAACACTTAAACAGTGAAGCATTTATTTATGCTGAACAGTTTTAAAATGCTTCCATGCGAATAAATATGACAAAATGTAACAAATGCAAGTAAATAACAGTTAAATACTGTTTGTTGCGAAGAACTAATATATATGCAAGTATGTATTAGGTTTTGCGAACCTAGTAACAAATTAGTTCAGTTGTGACCAGAAGGATAAACCAAAGGCAGCATGAACGGAAAGTATAATCTCATGCACATTCGTTTCGTGCTGAACTTTAGCATAAATTTATATCCATCAGGTTGGTATCATGTACCGACTCGGAAACCATAGTGTTAGTATCCGGTACTCATCGATTTCAAAAAAGGTATCAGTTACTAACACAATGGCCATAGTGTTAGTATCCTTTACAGACTCGGTATATATATTATATAGTGTGAGTTAGCATTGAAGTCGTATTGTCGTTGACTTCAGATTATGTTAGCTTCACTATTACAGGTTTACACATTCGTCTAGGAGATTGTACCGTCCTATTATTCCACATTCTTCTACCAAATATATAGTGGTTAAAGGGCGTAATACCGGCTCCTACTGATGAGTCGCCAGTAAGCACGAAACGAATGTGCATGAGATTATACTTTCCGTTCATGCTGCCTTTGGTTTATCCTTCTGGTCACAACTGAACTAATTTGTTACTAGGTTCGCAAAACCTAATACATAAATGCAAGTAAAGTTGGGATACCTCAAAAATACGCTTTCGAGGGGAAAATGCGTGCGGGGAGGGAGGATATTTTTAGTCGCTTTCTAATATTGAGAACATGGCATAAGAGATCAAATGGAATCAATATAATAACGATATCGGTTAGGTAGGGGATGAGTTTAAAGTTTCTGACTGCCTCATGTTTTATCCTTGGCCACAGAGATTACGCTTTCTGCTGAGTAGGAAAAAAACAAGCTAGTATATGAATTTTTCGTTTAAAGTTGGATACATCGTGCATAAAAGTGACCGTCTTTCTATAAGCGTACTCCGTATATGCAACAACATCTCGAATAATAGTCTCCAAGTTAACTTAAAGAAAACAGCGGGTCTCTCCGTAGAAGAGCACTTAGCTACGCCTGACACCGCCACGACGGTCTAGGCGACGAACAGAAAGCTTAGTATTACTCTGAATTTAGTCGGGTTATTATTTCGGATGATATTTAACGACACCAATTTAAGAAACCTAAACTTATTTACCACACATATATATGGTTCAAACCGATGCGTTTCTCTTGATTTATACAATTTAAAATTTGAATCGAAAATTGAAATATATAACCAATTCCCGCTATAATAAAGTAAATATAACTGGGGAATCAAATCTATTTTGATAGTCTATGAATTGTGGATAATACTTTTTAAAACATCAAAATGAAATTGTATCTAATTTTAAAAGCCAATATAATGAGTACAAATTAGTAGGCAGAAATGTTATGGTCCATACTGGAATTGGCATAGTTCACTGTTATTTTGCTGTTATGTTAAAATCATACCAGGAACAGTGACTTTAATTAGGCGCAAATTCCATATTATCAACACCTTCATAAATAGTAAAACCCACGTTAATTGAGGTCTCATCGAGTTGCAGTAAACAGACTGACGTAAATTAAAGACGAAATTTGGTACTTTTACAATTTTTTTGTCCGCGCAGAAACGGATTGCTATTCGACCAGACTCCGTATTCCGTGCATCATCTATATTTCTGCATGAGAGCATCCCGATTGGAATAAAAATATTTAAAAAAATTATTCTTCCAAATTTGTTGCGCTCCTTTTGCAATTCATGTTGCCATATATTAAAGGTAAAATAAACCATATTTAATAATATCATCCGATATATATACTCGGTGTAACTTAACCAGTTCTAAATAACTTATTTGAGATTCGATACAAAAGATTAATATGTGAATTTGCTAGTAGGATTTTTTGAAAATAAAATGTTACGTATCAATTCTTTCAGAGATTGTCCATACGCTTTATCTTGCCTAGAGTTTCTGAATATTTACATATCATAGATTTCAACTTACAAAAGCTAATATGATTATCCTTTCTAGTTTGAATTTTAGAATTATGAAAGTCGCTGTAGTTTACACAGTATACACTATTTAACTGAGAACTAAGGACATCTGAGGGAATACGGGCTAAGTTTAAGAAGAATCATAATGAAAACTACGTTTCCTTGGTACACGAGCCGTATGAACATCAGTTGTAGTCGATTGGAAATCTTAATCGTTCTAATACCAGGCATGCAATACGAAAAAGTTTACAGGTGACAAATTTAAGCTAAATGTGTGGAAACATCAGTGATTGACTTGCAGACGTGTAATACGATTACATTTGAATGGAAAGTTTATGAATTGAAGTAACCATTGATATTATGCTTTATTACTTTTTATGGCATATCGTCTGTTACTCATGCTATATGAAGCAAACTGGATTTATCAAATTACATAAGAATCTGCGTAATTTAGGCCTGTTTTTGTACTTACGTATTGAGCTTTTTTATAATATTGTAATTGTCTATCGATTTTAAATGCGTGATGGGCTACAGCAAAACATTTTAGAGTGCAACTCGTTCGTATAACTTGATTGCGGTCATTACCAATTGATCGCCACCAGTTAATGCTGTCGTTTGTAATATCGATGAACAACGATGTTGAAAATTCGCCAGTATGTAATTAGTATTGATTTAAGTTGGCAAACTTGATATAATCCAATGTATCTAATTCTACTTTGCACGGAACATTTAGCTAGATGACTTTTCAAATCTGATAAAGGTAAGAGAGGTTACAATTCAAATGTCTGAAAGAAATAACATTTCTATCACATCGTTTAAGTATTTCACCTAGAAGGCTTGGCGTGTAAGAAGTTCAAATGTATAAAGAGATATCCTGTGATGTAAAAGAGCAACCAAAATAACTCGAAAACGGTAAACAAAAGCAAATCTGCCCAACCCCAAAACATCATCAATTATTGCTTTTTATAATAATAATTGATTTGTCCTTATATGAACTCATTCTGAATTAATTAAACCGAAAAAAACCACTGCTTAGAGAATACTTTTTAAAAAAAATTACACAGTTTTTGCAAAACACATTTGTTTCTAATAATTTGGCCTATCTGTTCACAGTTCTTCGTCAGAAAACAACCAGTTTACCTTCATCAAAGCCTATTGTTGCACACCTGTAGATTAATGAAGTTACGTTTGGAAAAAAATTAATTGGCATTACAATAATACGTAATGCAACAGTTAGCAAAATTGCGTTGTTTTCTGAAGAGCACCCATACAGCTGGAATTATCATTTAGGTACTTCAAACAAGTATACCCTAAAAAGAGTTGCATGCCAATTAGGCAAACACAACATATGAAATCGTTTTTTGTAGATATTGGAGAAGCTGATAACTAAATAAATTTCATAGAAGATTTAAAATTGTATAATGTTGTGAAAATTAACAACAGACAATTTGATGTCTTTAAATAAAGTAATTTAGTAAAATAACCGGAAGAATCCATTAGACGAAAGCCAATTTATATTATCATAATAGTTTGAGCTTTGATCATAACAAATTCACAAATATTTGCACTAAATTAAGTCACCTATATACGAATAGTCACTTATAGAAAAATATCACACGTAACAACAAGCATTTTTTTTAGAGAATTCACGTTAAAAATAAACTTTAATTAATACATAAAATGGATTATGTGGCCAAGATTTACTTATTGATAAACTTTAAAATATTATTGATATTTTATCAAATTCAACAACTGCTTATAGGATAGTTTTTCTTGAGATCCACAGAACATTTATTAACCGATATGAATTTTAAAAGTCCATTTGATTTATCGAGCAATTATTTCACTCAATCTCGTCAGCTGGTTCAACTGGAGGTACTAACCAAAGAAAACGTTATTTTTAAACATAAAATCAGTCCACATAGAAAAGTTTTGTGTATATATATATGTATATATAACATATATATATATTTCAAAATTTTGAAAACACGAGAGAGAATGTAACTAAACAACGTTTTACATGGGACTCGGTATGTACCTTGGTTATTATCATGTATTTTTATGATTATATCTTTACAACCTAGTTTCTATATAGAAACTATTTCCAATATTATTGAAATAATCTCTTTTTTAGTATTTCGGTAGTTTTATGCTATGAATAATGCACTTTTTGATCTGCCAAATACACTGTTAATATAATATTAATATAATGAATGCGGTCAGGGTGCTTAGTGGTTAGTACATTAGATTCTGAAACAGACATGCTCAGGATCTAACACTGTCGTCAGTCAATTCTTGACAGTATGCGACGAGTTCAAAATAAGGATGAAACTGGTCTACTGGATAAATTGCCTTTTCAACACTATACAAATCTTAGTTTATACTGTCAAATGCAAGTTCATAAATGGACAGTTGTTTATATCAAGATCGCAACTTTTATTATAGTAATTATTATCACCGCCCGCGCAACCTGTGTTCGTCTAATCATATGAATTTGGTCACTATTAGAATCTAATTTGTAGCCTTAAATAGTTCTTAATATAGGTTTCAATGTCTAGGGATTTAAAAAGAAAAAATATTTCTTAATGATTCATCGTTTTTTACGCGTCCCATATTTGACGCATTTAAATAGAATATAACAACAGCTAATATTTTTGTGCTGTTGTGCTTAAATTAAAATAATAAATTCAAATTATTCATAATCCTTACTTGTACACGCAGAACGATAATTGTCCACACGAGGGTTCCTAAAGAATCCAGGCAGACACTGGCAAGAGACAAAAGCTCGGCCGTTGCCTGTCACCTGTCTAGATACCAGCCCTTGCGTCTCTTGAACATTTTTTTGCCAGATAGTTGCATCTACCGTCAAAGCCTCGTGCATGTTTCCATTCAGCGTTTCGCGTGTTATTGGGCCGACTCGTCCGTCCAAATCAAAGCCATAACTCTCGATTGGTTGAGTGGAACTTCTGGACATTTCCGGACAAGGTTCACATGTTTCAGCACCGATAAAAGGCTTATATTGGCCGTCGGCACAAGCTTAAATTTAAAGTGGAGAAAATAAGTCAAAACACATAATTTATGTAAAGATTTTACATTGAAAAATTAAAATAGTGATCATAGAGAAATGCCGAAAATAGAACTTTGCCAAATTCTCACTTGCTTATTTCAAATATTATTTCACCAATGACCAATTGTAGAATTGTTAAAACTTTTAGACAAGGTAAGTGATTTCGACGTCTTGCTCGATTATTTTTCTCATTTAATCTATTTAATCACTTGTGTCTGCAACAAATTAATAATATTTTTGTAAAAAAGCATATCTTATTATGTTTGGAAGAAGGTTAGACATGGTTAAACAATCAATGATTGTGTGGGTGGTGATAAAAATTATTGAAATCAGAGTTAAGAGCTTGATATCAACATCAGTCCAACTAAATTTATATATATATACATTTGCCACAATAAACTAAATATTGAATCAGGTTGCAATGGTAATTGATCTAGTAGACGGTTTCGTCCATATTTGAATCTTGTCAAGTACTGCACTGAATTTTTCGCGGACGGGACTCGAACCGGGGCACATTTGCAGCGGAGTCATAGACTCTATCAACAGTGCCAGCCGTTCCGAATACTACAGGCAATTTAAAGTCATACACCAACTACATTTCTGGATAGACCTGCCTTCAATTAGAAACTATTTAGTATCTGTTAGAATCCCAAACTATGAAGCAATTGAAAAATTGTTAATTTGGGTGGGAAGCAATTTCAAGTAGGCTCAACCTGAAGTGAGAACTAACAAAACAACATAATTTAATATCAAACAGAAAATTGAATCTTATGCGCGGCTATGTAAACATAGCCGAGAAGCTTCAAGACACCAAAGGTAACGTTCCTAGGTTCGAGACAAGGATGCATTAATACATGAAAGTATTTGATGAGTGACCTATAAGGAAAATACCGTCTATGTGATGAATCGCATCTGCTACGTGTGCAATGCCTAATTTATACTCAACAATGTATATATTCCGGGATTGTTTTTATATCAAGCTCTCAAACTTGAAATAAATAAATATAACGCATAAAAATCAGTGTAGCATACAGAGTTTCTGGCGAAAGGGAAAATTATAAGAAGTAAAAAATATCAAACTAATTCTCCTAAATCATCTATTTGTCGGTGAATATTTGTTTTCATGTGTATTTGTGATTATAAGCCTTATCTCGTGAACGCACGGAATTACATTTTGTAAGTATATTCTATTGGTCCTACTGAACACTGGCGCTGCTTTGCATTGCATTTTATTACGTATTATCTGAAACTATGAACCTGTCTACTGGAAAACTATGGGCGTGGTTCTTTGTCATCTTAATTTCAAGTACACTGCCGTCGTTCTCTGTTGATGATTGTGGAAGGTAGAAACGCGTCAGTACGTGTGACTGACTATAGTTTTGCTATGTTGTCGTACTGATTAAATACAGGGGGATTGGTTCCTATTTCAAGCTCGCAAAATTGAGATAATGAAATGTTATCTCCACTCGATCAATTACTGTTTTGTTAACCTTTCAAGCTGTACTCAGTTAAGGGATAAAATATCGACTATAATAGGTTAGCCAACCATTTCAGTATTTCTTATCTTGTCACCTATAGCAGGCATCTAAAGTTAATTTTGGGATATAAGGTCAACAATTTTTAATTATCACTAATAACCAGAATATCGCATCTACTAAGTTATACTTCCTGAAAAAATAAGTAAAGAACATGCATGCTGAACACAAAAAAGAAACTAAAGACAGTTCTTTCAGAATCAACAAACGGTTATATTTTGCAAAATGCATCCAAATCTGGTATTGTGTTGGGAACTCTTGTGTCAATGATAGTTACAGAAACGTATGCATTAGCTGAATACATGGCAACTCTATTAAGGCCAGTAAGAAATCAAACATTCGAGTAAGCCTTGACAAATCTTTGCGAATGTTTTAAAATTAGATCACTGAAACACAAGAGTTCTGCGGAATTATTCGTTTAATAGTTAAATACTGTTTGTTGCGGATAAATCGTATATACGCAATTGTGTATTATGTGTTACGCACCTAGCAAAAAATTAGTTGAAAGCTGACCTAAATGATAAATCAAAATGTGAATGAACGAAGCATAAAATCTCATGTGCACAATCGTTTCATGCTTACACGCCACTCATCAGTAGGAGCCTGTATTAAGTCCTACATTCACCGCAAATAAACATATAGTTCCAAGGGTCCATAGGAAATCATTGTGGTATATATATATAGCAATATATAGCCATGCTCTCCTCTCTATATATATTATATATATAAGTTCCTTACAAGTCTCATTGTCTTGGCATATAAGAATAACTTCCCATTATTGCTTAGTACCCAATCGTTTAGTAGATTGTACCGTCCAATTGTTCCTCATTCCTCACTCATATATATATAGCGGCTATAAGACGTAATAACGACACCTATTGAAATGTCATCAGTAAGCACGATAAGCATATGATCGTGAGATTATAGCTTCTCTTCATGCTGACTTTGTTTTATCATTTTGATCCTATTTGAACTAATCTGTTACTGGGTACGCAAAAAATAATGCACAAATGCATATGTTTGTTTAAGATTGGTAAATTATTTACTAATGATCTTTAAAAGAATTTAATGAAGCTCGTGCCAACTGATCCAGAACAATTTTCCAAATTTTAAAATCAGTAAAACGGAGATTTAAAGAGTGCTTTGCTTGTATTGTTCTTATAATCAATTCAATTTCAATAGCCAGCAATAGAGACATGGTTCTTAAACATGGATGGGTTCTGATTTGGCGCTGTTCATGTCCGATTTGTTCATGTTTAGGCTGGAATGACACTACTCAGAGCAGTTGATTGATGTAAAACTTTAGAATCTATACGGGGTCTGTGAAAGTCATGGTCATGCTGAACAACTGTATAATAAATTCGTTTAATTTTATTAATATTATTATTTATTAATATTCTTAAATCAAGTTTGCGTGCTTGAAGTAAACACCAATCCCATTGGATTTAATCAGATGTCGAACAACATAGCAAAACTACGGCCAGTCACACGTACTGCCGCTCTTCGACCTTCAATGATCCTCAATCAGAGTATGACGACAAACTGACTAGCGAGGATCAAACCACAATGCATATATATGAAAAGCAAAATTAGATATGCTGCTCTCACTTCCAGTAGTCTTGCATACATTGTACTTGATTGAAAATGTCGGATGCGCAATTTCTATGCAGTCACGAACATTAACATTTTGCAGCTTTCGCTACATATATATCGGTAATACATAATGATCATTGAAGGTCAATGGCGTCAGTACGTGTGACTGACATTAGTTTTGCAATTTTGTTCAACGACTGGGATTTGGGCTTACTTAAAGCTCGCAAACTTCAGTTAAATAACTTTAACCACGATCCCCACAATCGATGATTGCTTAATTATATTAGAATATTCGTTTGACAATTAAAGCTTCAATATTTCTTGATTTAGATTATAATTTACATCTTTAGCATTTTTCTCAATAATCAAATATTATATTAGTATTAAAAAAAACATATTTTAAATGTTTACATTGTAATCTCGAATATTTTATAGTGTGTGTATGTGTGTGTGAATATAACGGAACGTGATTTTTAGCTTCGTATTGTTTTTGCAAAATTTAAAAAAAATCTGGCACAACCCCTAATGTATCAATTACTCAATTGTGTTAGGGGAGCAGGTATTTCAGTCAAGATGTGATGTAACGAAATAGCGGGATATTTGCTCTGATGCACAAATATACTATTAAAGTAAAGGGTATGTTATTTTAACGTATGTATTTTTCAATTTAAACTGAGTATCAAATCAATGTATTGTTTTGTGGGTAGGTTTTCGAAATTTCTTTTTCATACCTTACCGACACTTTGCTTATATACGACAAACGAATAATTACAAAGTGATACTAAATAATTTCTTTGTTAAACCAGGAAATGTTATTATTTAGTTTACATTATGCAAAATTTTGATGACCAGTTTATTTTTTATTTAATTTTATTACTTTTTATTTTATTAATTTTATTTATTATTTTTTGCTTAGAGCGCAAATGCAGGCAAAATTAATAACTTTGAAATACACCTAAATACTTACAGTAAAATGAGTTAGGCATTTGGTTTGGTCCGATCTCAATTTGCTGTCTTTTATATGTTACTAAAGTTCTTAATTTCTTTATTTTAACATGGTTAAAATAAAGGTATAATTTTGATTACCTCATGAAAGTTTAAGTGATGGGATAAAATGAGTTTTGCTTTGGAATACACGTATATTAATCTGGTGAAGTCAGAAAATTGTATTTTAAAATTGGTTCGATTATAATTAGTTAATTTATGAAAGATTGCAATTTAATCTCGGAATAATTTTAAAATTTAATTAAAAATAATGGAAACACACTAAACATGACAAAATTCATATAATTCCTATTTATAATTGTATTCAGACGTAAATTGCAATTATTTGTATTAACGCGTTTTCAGTTATTCATTGCTATACTTTTTATTTGTCCATTATTTGTCGTCATATCTATTCATTAGTAGCATATCGTTTTCGAATCGAAGTGAATCGCAAGCAAGACCTTAAAAAATCACCTGAAATTGATGAGAAATTTTGCTGTAAGCGAAGAAGCAATGTATGTATCTCATGCTTATGTAGCGGTTTTATTTGCGCATTTACCGTGCTATATCTACTTCGATTCCCACCACAATATGTTAGACGCTACCTGACATCACAGTTCACAAATAAATAATTAAATAAATAATTAAACAAATAAATAATAAATAAATTTAGATATAAACGTGTCTCATAGCATGCTTCAATGTATAAACCGTGGAAATTAGACAACTATATCAAAAGAAATTTAAATGTGCATTAATCGTTCTAAAATAGATTATGGTGATAGTTTGCTTAATCTGGATATTGATATGTGCACACTTACAGACTTTCTGTGTTTTAACACATATATTATATGTTATTTGTAGTTTGTTAAATTTATATGGCCATGGTAATGCTTGCAAGTGGTGAATTTATGCTCATCATTTGGGCTCGAGACACCATACTAGAATTTATAGCCAAATTTCAAACGGCTTTCATGCTTTCAAAATTCTTCTAAAAATGAGCTCAATGTTTTCCTCGTCAACTAAAAGAATCTGTAGTTCATCTGTCAAAAGTTAGTCTTCAATGGCAGTGAGAATAGTTAAATTTAAGGTGTCATAGTACACGGATTCATTTTTGAAAAAATATTAAATAACCAATCTAATACACGCTTTATGACAGATAAAAAAGAGGATTATGCAATAAGTGTAGCGTACGCTTTGTACGAAAAATTTTACGCGACAGGGAGTAGTTTTGTTACCTGCCTCGTGTTGTACCTAACAAGGCACTTGCATCTTCTGCCTTCAATTTTTTTTTGAATATTTTGGCTTCTGGTTTCGGAAAACTTTTTCAACGGAAACCACATCCCAAAATAAATTGAACAATCATTAATTGAAGTTGTGAGGCGTGCCTAATCGCAAGTTAATTCCTATAGGACTATTGAGTATATACCAATATGAATTTAAGCGTTAGACCTGCACTCATATGTATTATATTCAATTGCTATTCATCAGTGGAAGTTACCACTAGGCCCCAAGTCCACTACAAAGATGGTCAATCAATGTGGGACAATTAGAAAATGCAAAATTCTTTGTATACATAACAGGGCAGTATATAGTCAACCGCCAATAAGGTCAGTCACAATGTGACTTCGAATAGTACTCATCATACATACTATTTACCAATGCGGTAAACAGGAAAAACATAATTGTTTTATTGATAATAACCACGAATTGCGATCGTTGGTGTTCGCTTTGCACTATCAATTTTGCAAAGCTCCGATTAATCCCAATTTTCAAGTACGCATCGATGCACACTTTGTGGTGGCTTGGAGCTGATTCGTCCCTTACCTCCGAAGGCTTTAACATCGTCCATACAAACCACTGGAAATGAGGTACGATCTAACCTTGGTTGACTGGCTATTTTTTGGTAAGATATTTCCAGTACACAGTCAAGCTTCTAATCACACACATAGTAAAAGGCACAAAATAGCATACTTAAGAGTTTCTGAGAATTGTACTGTGTGTGTGTGTGTGATTAGACGCTAGAGGATGGTACTGAAAATATCGTAAAGAAACGTTGCCATTCAACGAAGATTGGATTACACCTCGTTTCAATTGGTTAATATGAACGAGGTTAAATCCTTCGGTGGAAAGGGACCCAAACACCACGTAAACGAACTCGATGCGTACTTGGGAATAGGGATCAATCGGATCTTTGTGAAACTAATAGTGAAAAGCGACAACTCACGAACGCAACTCGTGGTAATTATCGACGTAATGCCCGCACTGCGCAAACTTTCAAGAAAAGTCACCGTTTTTTCTCTAGATCAAGTTTGCGAGCTTGAAGTAAACACCAATTCAATTGTAGTTAACCAGTCGACGAACAACACACCAAAACATCGTAGTATTTTAGGTAGAATGATTTTTAGTAAAATAACGAGTGATATAATAATTTTCAAATGCGTTGAAGACCAATATCTTCGCTGTATACATACATTTAAAAGAACGGTGATAAGAATTTCCAATATCTTTATGTTAACGTAAATTAGACCATTCACACATATTGAAATGCGACCATTTATCTATGAAATGCGTTCAGCCTTCTCTAATTAATATATCTAAGATAGCCAAGCGTATTTGTAAGCACAAAAGCCTGGACCACTGCAGTTTAGGCCTTTGTGCCCATTCTCTTATCCACATAATCTATTATTTGGTGCTTCAAAGGTTCGATAGTCGAAAAACATCTGCAAGTTTGCTTTTTCGGCTCAAAACAGAAAACCGTTGGGATAAGAGTATTACTGCCCTAGTCTAGCGTCACGTTTGGATTCGTTGTTAGGCAATTATTTGTTCTAGTCAAAACAACTCACCGGATGAAATTGACAATCCATGGAAGTAGGGGAAATTTTTTAAAGAAAAGTACGGCTCGCGCTAATACTATATATTTTGATTCTTTTTTTGCGGATACTGGCTCGGAGGACTTCCTAGACAAAACGACTATGTACAAGTAGACCAGTTACGTTCTTGTTGGAAACTCATCACGTACTGTCCAGAATTTGTCGCGGACAGGGCTCGAACTACTTAGCCAACCGGCAGCAGTGGTGAGAGCAACAAATTCCGAAGCTGACGATTCCAGGTTCGCGCCCTGTTCGCGACAAATTCTGGCCAGTACGTGATGAGTTCCCAATAAGATAGAAACTGGTTTACTGAATGTATCGCCTACTCTACATTATAAAATTCTTAGTTTATACTGAATAATGAAATTTATTTAAATAGAAAAATAGTACTCTTAATAAGTATTTATATGTCATCACCACCCGCGAAATCAATTAATTTTTAATCGTATTTCCTATATATGTATGTGCGCTGGAAACAGGTGTGTTCATTTGACTGCTATAGAATTGTTGCCGAAATACCGACATTTTCTGACAGAATTACAAGTAATGGGGTGCACTAGACGTGAGAGTCGCATATCTAAATTTGATTTCCATTTATATTATGGTTGGATCTTCTTAGTCGTTTACGTCGTATATGATTGGCGACTATGGAGGTCAAAGGGCAATCAGTATGTTGTTGGACGACTGGTTAAATACAATGCGATTGGTGTTTACTTCAAGCTCGCAAAGTTGATTTAAATAATTTTTATCACCACCCGCGCAATCAATTAATTTTTAATTGTATCACTTAAGTAGTACACAATAAATATATATCAATCCAATATTTTCAAAATGGAGAAATGTAATTAAGTAAAGAATAATGGATGAAGATTAGGAAACTTATTGATGATGCTGATAATAATCTATTCTGGCTATTAAAATTTGACCATTTTTTTATCCGCATAGGGTTTCATTTCCTTTGCTAAAGTTATGCAATACTCGCAAATTTATTTGTGGAGTTCATACCTTTTTACTTTATCTTTAAAAGGTTAGCTGTCGTCCTTATAGAAATATTCATATTTTAAAGCAAGTAGTGATTTGACCACTTATTTTTGTGCCTTGCAACCCTACCCTACCTATTGCGATCTTTCTAATAATACATCATCTAAATATTTGGAATTAATAATCAGTCTGTCGCGTGCAATTTCATTTAGACATACGTAAATGTGTATCAATTATATTTAACTGAATCTCTTTAATTATGTATACACATACACATCAATATGCGTGGGGTGCGCCTATATAATGGTATGACAATTACTTTTATTAACAAGTCTATCCTGAGTCCAATCTGTGTGGCTTGAATTGTAATTTGACACATGCATTGGTCATTCGGATTTCTAGTTTTATCACTCAGGACATGTTTTATGACGAGTGTTTCTGAATTATTGGTCTCCCCCCTCCCTCCAGAAAATGTGAGGGCAATCTCAGTTACGTCATTTTCCATTTCGTGTATAAAACGAATAGTTAATGCATGCAAATGGTAAATTTTTATTCAGCCAGTCTAGTCTCATTTAGGTAGAGGAAAATAACAATAACGGAAATACACGTACACACACAAACATGTGATACGCGAATATATATTGAAAGATCAGTCTGAATTATAAATAATATAGTTAAAGGAAATAACGCGGTTGCTTCATTAGTTACATTTGTTAAACTTGTGAGGATGAACCAATTGAAAAAGGCTACCGATAAAGGCAGCCGAAATATTATGTTAAAGAAAGAAAACTACTGGAACAATAAAAGCTGCGTTATTTTTTAAATTGTTTTGTCGAAGTGCCAGCTTCATATATTCCAATGCCGCGTTTGCGAATGCGGTTTAATCAGTTTTGAATTTTGATTACAGTGACATAGTAGCAGAACAGTTATAACAAAAAAAAGGTTGTATACTTTCTCTCTCCCCTACAAAATTCTGCAGACGAGATGAAATTATGTATACCGGGAATTTGAGATAGCTGAGGTAAGGATTGGTCTGCTAATTACAAATATTTATATATTGAGTATAGTTACTGAGACAAATTCTAAGTTTAAAACCAGTGTTGAGTCAAAAAAATATAAATAGAATGGTTTCGGAACGAGGTTACCACATTTGCTTAAATCTGCGATTGTGAGTATTGTGCTGTGGATATAATGAGACTAATTGGCCTGAAGATGGAAGTGGGATTCAACTTCCGAAACGTCGCCAGTAAACAAAGATGTGATAGAACCGCATTTCCATTGGGACGAATACAAACTCAACCCGATCAAAGACAAAACAAAATTGGAAATTGTGATCAATCGGATCTTTGTGAAACTGTCCGTGCAAATCTACTACTCGCGTACGCAAAACGCAGCATTTAAAAAAAGCTGCCTTAGTCAAAACGCAGATCTGGTAATATTCTTATATTTTTGCTATGACTTTTTACTGTCTAGATGGTAAATATTTCTTAAAACTAAGTTTTTAAAATTTGAATTCTTATACGGAACGATCTTAATTATTTAAATAGTGTGTTCTGACTAGTATGTTGATTAAACTAACATTGGTTGCTCAGTCGGTGATAATAAATAATTTTAATCAAGGTTGTGATCTTGATATAAACACCTGGCCCATTATGTACATACATTTATCAGTATAAAATAAGTATTGTATGTACATAATAGATCAGGTTTTTGTATCAAGATCGCAACCCTGATTAAAAGTAATAATATGTCGATGGTTTTACCCGAATCAATTTTTGATTTACAGGAGGTTATTCTCTGTTCCTCTTTTCAATTTTGCATTATCAGAACTTATTTGTGGATACCATCTTCAGTGCACAGCTTATCATAACAATCAAAGAAAAAATTAAAAGTGCAGGAAGAAATTTTATTTAAATTTCTTCATTTTCTATTAAAACCGGCTTTTATCATGTTAGCTACTAGTTTTTTAATAGGTAAACGTCCACGTTTATGTATGTGCTATAAGTGTGAAGTATTTAGCTAAAGGTAATTTCAATATATAGTTACTTATTTACTCAGGGTGAATATAAGGTAAGTGAAGTTGAAAGAACCCATTTTTGGTCTATAGATCGATATTTATATATATATATATATATATATATATATATATATATATATATATATATACAAATAGACATAAAAATAGATATTTAAATATTAACAAATATTTTTTGACCGATATAATCCATTAAGGGATTCGCATGGTTGAAAATATGATATGAATGTTATATATGGTGTACAAAGGTAAATTTATATATGATGAATAGTTATATCATTCTAAAAGATGTAAGAAGAACCCACATAGTTGCATATATGATTAATTTAAATATACATAAAATATAGTTTGTTGATTGATATATAAATGCATATTTATATCTAAGATGTAAATATAAATAAATATAAATATGTAAATAATAAATAGATATACTTATTGCTCATATGTTATGTATTCAATGTGAATCACATCATCCCATTTTGTTGCTTAAAATTAATTTTGTATATACATAGTATCTATATGGTTGGAACAAAGATATTGAAATTTAAATTAAATTTATACCAGATATGATTATCAATATATAATTGGTTGATATGCAATTCGTTAGTGTAGGCTCCGTATTAGGTCTTGTCCAAATGAGAGAATAATAATATATAATTTGAACAGTTTTACTAACCTCTCTCTCGCTATAACCTATTGCACACAGGTTGCGATTAGGTAAACCGAAATTTTGGGTATTGCTTCAATGTGATTAAAATAATTTTGTTGGTCCTTTTATGCGTCGGGAAAATTAATTAAAAAATCGATACATCACGGATCGGTATGAAGACCGGATATTGGGACAGACAATAAAAATACATTAGGAAGTATATTAAATATAAATAGATCTGTCTTTAATGAGGATACTACATTTCCCATAAATTGTTATTTCTCTGTGAATATGATGTCAACCCTAAAGATGGGACTGGAAATAAAGTCCCGAAAATTCGTAAAGAATTCAGAAAATCTAGTTTTAACATCATTCTGTGACAAGCATCTGATGGACGGCTTCAGAATGAAGAGGCAAGTGAGAACCCATCAATCCCTGCCTAACACAAGCTGTGCACCTAGATGTGGCAATAGCCACCTTTAAGACAAAGAACGAACAAAGGGTCTTATCTAGGGCGGGCATTAATTCAAAGGAAATTCCTCGCAGAAGCGCCCGTATAAGGATGATGCAGTCATCCCAATAGTGAAAACAGACTTCGAGCTGAAGTGAAATTAAATAAATTAATAATTGTAATTTTTATTATTAAATCGATGCTCGATATGCGAGCAAAATACTATCTATAATTGAGTAAAAATGAATGACTTCTGATGGGTTAGAAACTTTGATTCGCGGACTGAACTAAAATGAACTATTTAATTTCAGAATTAGGCATAATTAAGTCTCGTCTAGACGATACACTAATAATAAACACAGACGATATCCGAGTGCATGGCCCATCCAATATAGGTGGACATAATACTGGAGATGTAAAGTATTCAAGAATTTACCGACCAACGAATGCAATCAATTGTTTTGCACAAGAATAAGGCGGAATGAGAGCAAATATAATTGCACACAGGTGTAAATGCATTTAAGTGCAACTTCAGTGATTGAATGGTAATTTACTAGTTGCAGATGTCAGACTACGGTATTTACTGGACCATAAAGAACATCCTCTATTGACGAGTCTATTTTCACAAATAAGGCTCACAGAATTACAAGGTGCATTTGGACAAAACTACAAATAACACTTTTACCGTCCATTTAATTAATAATTGATGCATAATTTGAATCGATTAATTTAATTAATTATATATTTGAATACCATAAATATGCAAAGAATATTAATATTCTCAAGGAAATTAACATCCCTGGTCGTAGTATTTTGAAGTATCTAGGTATGTATAAATCGTGTGTAATAAAAATGAAAGCTAAATCAGTTAGATAGGTATTAAGGCAATTTAGTAAAGGGATAAAATCGTTAATTGTGATTTGGTAGACAAGATAGAAAAAATGCAATTCCAAGGATCCTTAACGTAAATACAAAAAAAGATTTATAATGAAATATAATACAGCAGAATGGAATTGCATCAGGTGGTGTTTAATCCATTTACAATATTATATTACAAATTTCACATGCCAGGTTTTTTTCGCGTTCCCGATTATTATAAGGTGTATTGCCAGATTGTAAGGTCAAAATAGTATATTTAATTGCGTTTTATAGCCCGTAAAGTACGGTGATAATTATCTAGATTAAAGTTGCGATCTTGACATAAACACCAATCCCTATATGTATATATATATTTGTCATCATAAACTAAGCATTGAATAATGTATGAAAGGCAATTCATTCGATGGACTGGTTTCATCCTTATTTGGAACTCTTCAAGTACTGTCAATAACTTTGCCGTGGACAGAGGTCGAAACTGAGCACATCTGCTAGAAGGTGGTTCAGGAGTTATAGTCACAGACACTGAAATAGACATACCTAGAATCGAGTCGTGTCCGCGTCAGAATTATGAAGAATATTTGAAGAGATCCCAATAAGAACGAATCCAGTCTACAGCATGAATTGCTTTTTCTTCATTATAAAAGCTTAGTATATACTGAAAAAATATACATTGGGATTGAATTATTCTTACCAGGTGAAATTTCGTAATTAAAAATAAACTCAATCGTTAGAGTGGACGCAATGTAATCAATGTATACCAGTAGTAAAAACGTACCGGAGTAAATGATAAAATAGTTGGTAAAATAAAAAGTTTTATAAAGATATATAGTTAAAATAAATAATGGGCGACAAGAGCTGGGGATAATTGCCTGAAGAAAGAAGGATCATAAATTTTCAATAATATAATGAATAAGAATACAAAAATAAATGATGATAGTTTGAAGGGAACTTATCTGAATAATTGATCAAAAATTATTAAATTAATGAAGCAGAATATAGGCAAATATACATTCGATACTTTTAATCTTCTAGTTAAGCTTGATTTTTATTCTGAATCGTTCAAAGAGAAAATAAGAATAGTCTTGTTTTAGTCAAAACATTTGATCAGGAAAATATATAATTTATTTCTTTCAGAACGTTGATTAACTTATAGCCACCAAAATAGAATTAAATATTAAGTCTTTTCACATAGTTTATTTGTTTGGGTTTGAAAATTAGTTCATCCATATGGAAGCGTATTGACAAGGATATATATTTTTTCATTTTAAATTAGCTCTAGGCTCACTGCTAATTTTGGTTTAACTGACGATTTACGTTTTACGCAAATCATTAATAAAGTAAGCTACATGATAATCGTTCATACAGTCATTCATACAATCATTTAGCATGAACAATCAATTATCTGGCTAATATATTAAATTTACTACATGAGTTTTCTGCCATTCCTCTAATGCCAAAACCGCAGGTATTTTGCACCAGGCAAGTATTTAAAAAACGGAGTCAGGGAAACTCGCGACCTTACAGAGTGGATAAAAAGTTCAGCAGTTGAACAATCCTGCTTATCCAATGCTGCTGGTTTGGGCTTTGTTTCAATCGAAAATGACACAGAAAATCAAGGAAATTCAATGAAACTTTTTAATGATTCTTTATTTAATTATATGATTTATTCTATCCGTTTATGTTTAGCACTCATACTCGTAATTAATTTAATGTATCTGGGCTATTCTTTTTATTTTGCACCTTGTAATGCTTTTACGCATACTGCTGTCATAGCTGGGAAAACGTGAAAGATATGTTGCCATTTAATGTGCAATTACTTCTAATGCACGAATTTGAAATGCCATTTGCTTAGCATCAATTATTTATGTGAATAATGCGTGCCTTACGGTCAAATCTCAACGTGAAACTATGAACTTCTAGTACGAAATTTCATATCGCGATCGATCAAGAATATGAAGTTGTAAAGATGTTTTAAGTCAAAACAACTTCAGTCGTTATTAATCTCTTAAATGGGATATGATGAGCTGGAGTAGGAAAACTACTCGACCGCGTTTTCATGAAAAATATTTTTTGAATACATTTTAAAATTACTTCATATAAACGAACATTCATACAGAATCTGACAGGACTTTTCATTTAAATGCAGTTACTGTCAAATTAAATAATAAGTGGGTATTTGCAAATTTTCTACTTGTAGAGGGTATTCATTAGTTTTAAATTCATAAGACTCGCTATTAGATTGAAGCCGTTTCTTGAAATTCAGGTTTATATTTTGCCTTTATTTGTCAAATAAATAATTTGAAGCTGATTGGCAGACTTTTGCATGCCAAACCTAGACAAATCGATTAATCTTACGAGTTATCTAGCCTTCTTCGTTCTGCATTCAGAGCATGACGAGATACAGTGTGTGCAAACGAACAGTTGCAGTCGCATAATGAGTACGCACTCACAGCACTGGTGGAGGCACGTCTACATTGTAGTTCCTCATCATTACGCACCTAGGTTTTTGGCCGCAAGAGACAGTCAGATGGTTCTGCGACTGCCAGAAATCATCCTGAATTACGCCGGACCGCTCACAACCATCAGAGACCGTGACAACGGTCAAAATTTAGTCCGTTACGATTAACAGGTCGTTCGGCCCAAAGGTGTCTTGACTAATTAACCAGAAGTAAACACAACCAGCTTATATCATTGATGTTGAACTATTCAGCTTTAAAATATAAGCTGTTGATTAATTAAAGTACAATTAATTATTAATTCACCTCGAATTGGCCTATAATTATTCACTTTAATAAAGTTATGTATTTTTGAAAAAAAACATAGCATAACAGAAATAATATCAAATAGCCAGACATTTGAACATCACAGGTTTGTACACACTATTATTAAAATATTGATGTCTGGCAACTGAGGGAAAAATTTGTATATAATTTCAACGAAGGATGAGAGTTTATTTCAGACCAGTAAACTACTTTTCGATAAGCATGACTTGTCTGAACAAAACTCTGCCTCAAAAAGAAGAAAGTCTTATGTGAAACGCTTTAGGGAATAATGGGAATATTAAGATTTATTACTTTTCTTGGCATTGTCGTGTTCTGCTATGCATTTGAAGGCTCAAATATGCAGACAAACGTGTCAACTATCAAATTCAAAAGTACTTGTCCAACAGTCTAATGGCAAACAGACACGAGGTTATAAGCCACAATATACGAAAGGTCACAATATACAGGCCTTAACTGAACAAATAACAAATAATTTTCTTCCCATATTAATCGATCCTCGTTAAGCAATATCAAATAAAATCAGAAACATTTTGCAAATTGACACACTTCTGTATATCAAAAGCAAAATAACTTCAATTATGGCATTAAAAAAATGAGCAAAATGTCTGCGAATTTTGTTTTAAAGTACTTTTATGTGCACCCACCGAGAGAATGACCGAACAATGAAAGACTGAAACTTCATCATTTTTTGTTGAGATATTTTGACGGCACATTGGCTTCGCCACTTTGACGTAAAAGGATTGATGCAGGTGCATTAATTTAATAACGAGACGGCATTAACAATGTTAGTAAATACTGATGTCTAATTTTTCCCATTAATACTACTGTTACTATAAATGATCCTTATTTTAATACAACTAATCTACTGCTACTTCAATCATAAGAATTACAACATTATTTTCTACTATTTTTACTACTTCAAATACGACTAAAATTACTATTATAAATATTAATAACGATGTTATCATTAATATTAATACAAAAATAGCAAAAAATTCTATCTACTTATACCCATCTAATGCCTATTGCTGCTATTACTACTGAGAAACTGATATTTTCACGACTGGTACTACTAAAAAT